>JABEVN020001662.1:0-24036 GCA_013146195.2 Codonopsis lanceolata | reverse complement strand
ACATTTTAGGCCAATTCATGGCTACTCTTAGGATTGTACATATTGTTGCTTCTCTAAAGCTTGTGAGATACCTTAAGAACTTTATTGGGTGATCAAGGCATACTACTATCTTCTATGATGCTGATTGAGCCTTTTGTCCCACAACAAGAAGCCCTCGTTATGGCTAATGTATCTTGCTTGGGAACTCACTCGTCTCATCCATGGAAAGCTAAGAAACAAGCTATTGCCTCTAGTTATGTGCTGAAGCAGAACATAGAGCCATGGCAAATTCTGCTTGTGAAATAACCTGGCTGGTTTCCCTAGAGATTTTGGCATTAATCATCTCACTTCAGTAACTCTTCAGACAATATGTCTGCAATACACATGGCCTGACATCTGTATTTCATGAGCAATTATTGCCTTGTTAGGGACAAGATTTCTTTAGGCCACAGAAAGATGTCGACTTTTTTTTTCTTTCCATCTTATCGTTGATCAGTTAGCAAATCTCTTTAAGGCCATGTATTCATTAGAAATCTCCAGTGTGCTGAGCACGTGGAATGTCCTAAACCTACTCGATCAGGACCTCAAGGTTGAGATAGGTGGAAAGTGAAGATCTTGAATCAACCAAGTTTTAATCTGTCGTTAAGAACTACTCTTCAACATGGCAGAATTCATCTAATGTTGTAAAAGAACGTTATGGGAGGCGAGTGTCATGGCAATGGCATCATAGATCAGTTAGTTTGTTTAGAGCAAGTTGCCAGATTCCATGTACATATTGAGAGCTATGGCTTTTTTCTTTGTTACAATACACAATATGAAATTCAATAATACACTATAGAAATATAGAGCTATGGCTTTTTTCATCTCGGCATGAGGAGAAGGCACACTAAGCTTGGAAGACTGCATAGGCGGTTGTGAAGGGGAGGGAAACTCCATTACAAAGCACAAAGAAGAACTGCTAGGAAGGCAAAATGTGAAATGATTAGAAAAGAAGAATGAAGAACTGTAGCTACAATATTGAGAGTACTTTTTAATTAGTTGACCTTTTTAAGGTGCAATTCACCTGAGAAATAGAATCAGAAGAAATTCATCTGAACGAATCTTATAATAGAGATTCCTCTTTTGTTCTAAAGGGAACACCAACAGACTAGCAGTTTGGTACAATGTAGGATACATGCACAATAGTGGTATGATTTAAAAAAGGCATTGACAATACCCCTTTTGATTTACATTTAAAACACTTTGTTTCATTAAGGTCAAACTTGGTAACGCGTAGTAGCGTACCTTCTTCCAATATTTTTGTTTATTGAATTTGTTTATCTCAAAGAACAAGCTAGTATACTAATATGCTAAATATCAATCTAAAATAATGGTCAAATTAAGTTTAAAAAGTTAAAAAATGAACTAAATATTGGGATGACAAAGTACGCTTATGCATCTTATCATTATCTATAAGCATTATGAATAAAGTATAGTCAAAATTAAGCCCATGACTTCGAACTCATGGCTGCAACAAGCGGTAATCGATGGGTGCATGCACCGAGAGGCGTATATTTGGTATGTTCAAGGAAATCCATACTATCTATCTATATCTATATAAAAAAACAGTTTGAGAAACACGCTCATAATTGACTTGGAATAAAAAAAAAGTCAGGGTTTACTATTTTACGGTGATCATACGGTCAATTTTTCGTTTTGCGCTCACATGTGCCAAGAGTGGTTATTCTGAACTCTTATTCGGTTATCTTCCCGCACTCAAACCAAATCCCTCACTCTCTCTCAAACCAAATCCCCCCCTCTCTCTCTTTCCTCGATCCCTCTCTCCAGCGTCACTTTCTCTCCACTTTCTTCTTCAGCCCTCCCTGCTGGAATCCGTTCGACGAAGGTGAGCTGCGCTCTTCCAAAATCGAGTCTCACCCTCAACGATTAGCTGCCTATTTGGTTTGCTTTCTCCTTTCAAAGTAGAGCCTAAGATTTTCTCTTCTTTTTATTCTTTCACTCAGTTTGCTCATAAAAATTACTAAATCGAAATATTTGGTTTCTTCAAATCCAACAGAATGAATTTGAGTAAGAATGTGAACGTGAATGCCAAATATCCCAAACACAAGGGAAAAGAAAAAAGAAAAGAGCTCGATGCAAAGACAGAAGAAAAGTATTCCCACATTTTTTAAAATTCTTTTTCTTCTTTCGAGCCAGTTTACTTCTACACAATTTCAAGGACTTTTTTTTTATATATAAAATGGGTAAACATTCAATGCAACTTTTGATTTCCAAAGCACGGGTAATGGGGTTTCGGTCTAATATGATTTTTGGCCATGTGTAGGTGTGTGGAGTCTTCCTAATGGTACACAATTCTTTGAAAGTTTTGTCTACCAAATATTTTTTTCTTTTCCATGAAAATGAGTACCGTTGAGGAGTAGGAAATAATTGGACTATGACAAAGTGGTTGCAAAATTGTTTATCAAAGCACAAATGGTAAATCTTACCATGGTATCCTTTAAATTAATCCCCCCAATATTAAAAAGTTAATTTCATTTGAAAAGTCGTACTTCGTATTTTATTTTCTTTATTTTTTTAAACATTTATGCTAACTTTTTCTTATTGGTCTGAAATATTTATGAATTCGATTTCAGACGGTTTTTTCTCATTCAATTTATTTTATTTTTTTGTTTGATGATATTTTTATTTTTAAATTTATTTCAATTAATATGTATTGAGTTGATGTGTGAGGGAGAATGCTTTTGGATGTTTAATTATACTTTTTGAATGTGTTACAAATTTTACAGCTAATAAAATTTGTTATTTCTTTAGTTTTTGGGATGTCGTATTTTCTTTGTATAGTCTACATTGATCTTATCCCTACAAAATCTCAAACATATAGTATTAATTACTTGCATCATACACTGATCACATCCATACTAACACATAGGCACGAACACGAAATCTAACAGTATATTAAAGTTGGTGAGGACAACTCTTATAGTGATACATCACTCAACTTTTGATATTATTCAATCTTCAAGCATTCATATAACTTGACTTGAAACTTTTTATTTTCTAGTCATTAGCTAAATAAATAAATAAATAAATAATAGTTAATAGTTAATATGATAATGTGATATTAACATTTACTATTAATCTCTTCTTTTGTTAATAATAGTGAAAATCTTATATAGAAGGACTTGTACTACCAACATCATTTCTTACCTAATGTGGGATAACATTATTATATTGACATTGGGTGAGTACTTTACTCTAATGACTCATTTCTAACACTATATTTTAAGTCTTGATATATATCTTATCCATCCAAAACTCAATTTGGACAAACAAATATATAATTTCGATGCTCTTACCGAGTAAAATACGTTTGCACAATTACTTTTGTCAATAAACAAATGACACGTAAAGAAATTTGTGCCTCAAGTTGCACAATTTCTTTCACTAAAAACACTAATTTTGTAACAAGTATTATACTTTAAACATTGATATTCATTTAAAACTCGATTTGGACAAATAAATATATCATTTCGATGCTCTCACCGAGTAGAACACATTTGCACAATTTCTTCGCCAACAAATAAATGACACATAAAGAAATTTGTGCTTCAAGTTGCATAATTTAATTCTTTCACTAAAAACACTAAATTTTCAACAACTATTATACTTTAACCATTGAGATATTATTCATCCAAAACTCGCTTTGGACAAATAAATATATCATTTCGATACCCTCATCGAGTAGAACGCATTTTCCCAATTACATTTGCCAACAAACAAATGACGCGTAAAGAAATTCGTGCATCAAGTTGCACAATTTCTTTCACTAACAACACTAATTTTTCACTAAGATGCATTTCTACTATAATTACTAATAAAAGTGATGTAACAAACATTGGTTGAAAATTAATATTTGTTTTAAAATTATTTAGATAAATGACTTTTGATGATTAATATAAATATTCTTTTATCTAAAGACTTTTATAACCAATATTCATTTATAAATAATATTAATCCTAACTTTTATGAAATAATATCGTAAATTTATTTCAATATTTTCTCTTTGGACAAAACTCCAATATGATGAAAACCGAGCCATAAACCCAAAGATAGAGCTTCGGCCGATGCCGCTCACAACAACGAAAACATGATTTCTACTTTATATATGAATTTATTTGCTTTATTTGTTTACATCGATTGCTTTTTGAAACATGATTTATACTTTATAAACATGATTCATCAATATATGATGAAGCATTCGAATCAATACAACTAGATAATTGTTAATCCCCGCACGAGCTCAATACCTGGTGCTAAAGTATAATAGGGGTAGGATGCAGTTAAGTCCTCAAGATTAATGGTCAAACTAATTTTTTGGATATGCAGCCACCAAAGCCAAGAGCAATTTACCTTTTATGCCAAGTCCCTCAAATTTAACTACAAACTAATTTTTTGGATATGCAGCCACCAAAGCCGTTATTAGCAATTTAACCTTTTACTTGCCAAGTCCCTAAACAAATTTAACTACCATCGGCGTTATTATGTTGAGAACTTGTGAGAATTGTTAGATAGATTCAACAAGCTCGAGGCACTACAGTGTTGAGAATTGTGTTTTCAACAAGCTCGAGGCACTACTTGTGTAAAAGGTTTAAGGAAATTAGTTAGCTATATCTTTTGAGATAAATGGTAGCTGAGATCCTAAATATCCCGGTATTAGACTAAGCAAATAATATAAGAAACACCTTGGCTAAGAGCCACCGTGCAAACAAGAAAGAGTAAGAAAAATACAAAAACTTCAAACTCAAGAGACAAGAGTCACGACTCTCGATTCCATTTTCCAGAATATCCAACTCTTGCTGCAGCATAGTCCTCTTTGGCTAATCATATTCATACCGGCTTCCAGTCCAAAGCAAAAGCAATCCTCCACCTGTTCTCTTGTCGTAATTCTATTGGAGCTGTTGATGGTATTATCAAACTAATCCAATCAAGAGGCTTCCAATCATTGTCGACCACATAAAACAGTTTTGCGTTCTTAATGTAATGTCGCCAACACTTAGTGCTCGTTTGTTGCAGCTTATTTTGAGTGACTTTTGGCTTTTGACTTTTGAAAAGTCATATTTAGAGTGTTTGTTTCCGCTTATAAGCCAAAAGCCAATAATTGAGGTACAACACCCTTTATGCATGGAAAAGCCAAAGCCAAAAAGCCAAAATTTTGAGCTTTTTTGGTTTTTTTTAAAGATAAAGACAACTATTTATTAATAAATATTTGATTATCCTCATTTCATCCTTTTATGAAATATACATAAAAATATGAATACTAATTTTGAAGTTTTTTTTTTTAACAAAAAAATATTATAACTCATAAACAGCTTTTCAACATCTGTAACAAACAGTTTATCATGCAATCAGCTAAAAGCCATTCAGCCATCAGCTTAAGCTATCAGTCATAAGTCATAAGCCATCAGCCACAACAAACGAACCCTTAATCTGACTCGACCCACAGCACTCTGCAACTATTCTGCTCCTTAGCTCCTGGCATATATTTCTTATTATGTCTTTGTTGTCCAACGTATTATTGGCATACGTACATATGACTGACGTGGGATGGCACATGGACAACAATCTTTCAAGAAGAGGCAGATATATACGATTAAAGTTTAGCAATAATTCAACTTCATTATCACTGGCAACTGGGATTACTCCCAACCTCTCATTATTAAGCCACACATTACTGTAAGCTGCAACTGTAATTGTCGAACTTCGAAACTTGGCCAGAAATTCCCTTAAACTTCGGAACCAATCTGCATAAATTTCACCATGGCACCACAACTCAATGCTAGATTTCCCTTTTCGCACAGGTTTTGTTAAAAGCAAAGGGAATTGATGCCACACATTACAGTATTCCAGCTACTGTAAATTAGGGGCATCAATTTTCAAATGTTGTAGTCTGTGTTGAAAAACAAATGCGGAACGGATCTTTAGAAACCCACACACCCACAATATAAGTAACAAATGAGGCACAATATTTACGTGGTTCGGAGAAGTCCTCCTACGTCCACGGGCGGCAACCAAACAAAATCACTATTATCAAAGTGATTACAAAGTGTTTACAAAGTGTATCACTCACACTCGTCTCACACTACAAATGTGTCTCTCTCTCAAAGTGTTTCTCACACAATTGCAATTTTCACTATATAGGACTCATCCTAGACAAGCCTATATATAGGCACAAACCATCCATGATAACTGGATGTATCCAAGGGAATAGAGAACACCAAGAGTTTCATTGGAAACTCAACCATCCATACATTCACCACATGTAAAATGATCACATGTGAAAATGTATTTGGACCAAACTTGAGCCAAATCCAACAATCTCCACCTTGGCGAAAGTTCCAAACCATATAGCCAGTTTTGGTTGCCGCCACAGAACCGACTACTCTTTCTTTCCAATGTTGATCAACTCCAAGCAATGCACAAATTTATCTCGAGTAACCACTTTCGTTAAGATGTCAGCAGGGTTATCAGCAGTCCCAATCTTCAATAACCGAATGTCACCTTCATTAATAATTTCACGAACAAAATGAAAGCGAACATTAATATGCTTCGTGCGAGCATGGTGTACTTGGTTCTTCGATAAACAAATAGCACTCTGGCTATCACAATACACATCAATGTGTTTCTGCAAAATCCCCAAGTCATTCACCAAACCGTGCATCCAAATAGCTTCCTTAAAAGCTTCGGTAACTGCCATATACTCTGCCTCGGTGGTAGATAATGCAATCAGCAAGCGTAGAACGCCAACAAACCGGTCCACTGACCATAGTGAACACATAACCGTAGTAGATCGTTGCATGTCCAAATCACCAAAGATAGTCGGAATCAACATAACCAACCACAAGTTTATCAAGCTCAAGTTTTTCCACTTTCTGAAACTTGAGACCAACTTCAGCAGTACCATGAATGTACCTCAATATCCACTTAACAACTTGCCAATGCCCTTTTTCCAGGATTGTGCATGTAACAACTAACTTTGCTTAAAGCTTGAGCAATATCAGGTCGGGTACAAACCATAGCATACATCAAAGCACCAACAGCATTCGCATAAGGAACCTTTTCCATATGAATTTTCTCTTCATCTGAACTAGGACACATCAAAGCACTAAGCTTGAAATGAGGAGCAAGCGGAGTACCAACAGGTTTTGTCGAGCCATTCATCCCAAATCTTGCCAAAACCTTCTGCAAATACTGTGACTGAGTCAACCAAACAATACCATTTTCTCGATCTCTCTTAATCTCCATCCCAAGTATCCTTTCAGCTTCACCTAAGTCCTTCATATCAAACTCCTTCGAAAGTTGGGCCTTCAATTTATTAATTTCCACCTTGCTCTTGGATGCAATCAACATGTCATCAACATACAAGAGCAAATAAATGAAGGAACCATCTTTGCGTTTTCGAAAATACACACAATGGTCAAATTGGCTTCGAGTGTAGTCATGCTCCACCATGAACTGATCAAACCTCTTATACCATTGTCGAGGAGACTGCTTAAGTCCATACAAAGACTTCTTTAATTTGCAAGCCCAATTTTCCTTACCAGCAACTTGAAAACCATCAGGTTGGGTCATATAGATCTCCTCCTCCAAATCTCCATGCAAGAAAGCAGTCTTCACATCAAGTTGTGCAAGCTCAAGATCAAATTGAGCAACTAATGCCAATAATATCCGGATAGATGAATGCTTAACAACTGGAGAAAATATCTCATTGTAATCTATCCCTTCCTTTTGTGCATAACCTTTTGCTACCAATCGAGCCTTGTAGCGAATACTAGGAGTGTCTTCTTTCTTGGCAAACACCCACTTGCACCCAATTGCTTTCTTACCCTTCGGAAGCTCCACCAAATCCCAAGTCTGATTTTTCTTTAAGGACTTCATTTCCTCGTCCATAGCCTCTTGCCATTTCGAACTATCAGAACTATGAATAGCTTCTCTATAGCTATCGGGAACACCTTCAATCATAGGAAGAGCATATGCAACCATGTCATCAAAACGAGCAGGTCTTCGAATCTCCCTTCGTGGTCTATCTCTTGCAATAAAATACTCTTGTTCATTATTCTGTTGTTCTTCAACCTCAATGTGGCTTGGCTCCACCTGATTTGAGTTCTCAGAACTCTCTTCCACTTGTTCAACAGATTCTTCAAAAACAGGAGTAAATGCTACCTTCTTTACCTGCTTGGGGGCATCAATCTCTTTCTTTTCTTTCTTCAAGGACATCACAGATTCATCAAATGTCACATCTCGACTCTTAACAATCTTCTTAGTTTCAGGGCACCACAATCTGAAACCCTTGACATTACTACTAAAGCCCATGAACTTGGCTTTCTTTGCTCGAGGGTCCAACTTAGAGTCATCAACATGATAGTAGGCAGGACATCCAAATACATGCAACTGATCATAATCTGTGACAGGTTCTCCAGACCATACTTCAAGAGGTATCTTCCCTCCATTTCCAACTAGTAGGCAACCGATTCACCAAGTGAACTGCATAGCTGAGAGCTTCTGCCCAAAATGCCTTACTCAACCCCGCTTGGGACAATATGCATCGAACCTTTTGCACCAAGGTCTGGTTCATTCTTTCTGCAACTCCATTATGTTGTGGTTTACCAGGAACAGTGAAGTGTCGAACAATACCCTCTTCTCGACAAACTTCCAAAAATGGGTCATATTTGTACTCACCACCATTATCTGATCGCAACTTCTTAATCTTTCGACCCGTTTGGTTCTCCACCATTTTCTTCCATTCAAGGAAAATTCTAAGGACCTCATCCTTGTGCTTCATAGGGTACATCCAAACTCTTCTAGAGTAATCATCAATAAAGGTGACGAACCACCTTTTTCCACCCAATGAAATATTTTTCATGACCCCATACATCGAGTGAATATAATCCAATATACCCTTGGTTTTATGGATTGCAATATCAAATTTCACTTTTCGATGTTTGCCATACACACAATGTTCACAAAATCCGACTTTACCAGTTTTAGCACCTTTGAGTACACCTTGTTTCACCAACGTATGAAGTGGATGCTCTCCAACGTGTCCAAGTCTCATGTGCCATAACGTCGACATATCTGACTCTTTCGAGCTTGCAATGGTTGCTTGTTCAACACCTGTGCTTCCTTCAAGGTAGTACAAGTTACCTCTTCGAGTCCCTTTCATAACAACCAAGACGCCTTTAGTTACCTTTAGGTGACCTCCATCCAAAGTGACACGATAGCCTTTGCATCTAAGGCTCCAAGAGAAATCAAATTCTTCTTCAAATCGTGGACATAACGAACTTCAAATGAGCTTAACAACTCCATCAAACATCTTCAAATGCACGGAACCAATCCCCCTTGTTTTGCAAGTGTTGTTGTTGCCCATATAAACAACTCCACCATCAAGTTCTTCAAAGTTAGAGAACATTTCTTTGTAGGGGCACATGTGGTAGGAGCAGCCGGAATCCAAGATCCACTCATCAACATGACTGACTGAAAGTGAGAGTGAGACCGTCAAAGCGTCATCTGTGTCGCTATCATCTTTCCTAGCCACATTTGCTTTTGATTCATTCTTTTTCATTATCTTGGGGCAATCTTTCTTCCAATGGCCTTTTTGACGACAATAAGCACATTCGCTTTGCCAATTTTCTTTCGATCAACCTGACCGTCCCCTTGATTTTGATTGTGAACGACCACGTCTTCCATTGTTTCTACTAGTGGTCCTTCCATCACGAACAGTTAAGGCATCTGAATCTGAGTCATTAAAGGTTCCCTTGTCCTTTCTCCGTACCTCGTTATTCATCAAAGCATTAGAAACATCATCAAAACTAAGTTCAGATTTTCCATGCAACAAGGTAGTAGTCAAATGTTCATATGACTCGGGCAAAGAATTTAACAATAATAATGCTTTATCATCATCAGCAACATCAACATCAAGATTTTGCAAATCGCTGATGATCTTGTTAAATTCATTTAAATGTTCACCATCGAATTACCTTTCTTGTAATCAAAACGGAAGAGCTTCTTTTTCAAGTAGAGTTTATTCTCTACACTTTTCTGCATATATTTGGCCTCGAGTTTGTCCCATAACTCCTTTGCCAAAGACACCCTCATGAACGGATATTTTTGGTCTGTCCCAAGACAAGAACGAATAGTTCCACAAGCTTGTCTATTAAGCTTATTCCATTCAACATCTTCCATATCTTCGGGCTTTTCCTCGAGGGTGAATTCGAGGTCTTGCATAGCCAAAAGATCCAAAACTTCACCTTGCCAAATGCCAAAATTATTTTTGCCATCAAACTTTTCAACTTCAAGATTAGTACTAGACACCTTTGGCCCTCTTTTTTGTGATTTAGTACTAGTATTAGTACTAGACTCAACTTTTTCTGCCATTTCAAACAATTATCCCAACAAAGGAATAAAACACCTATTGCCTAGTTTTCTTTTTCAAATATAACAATGGGCCAACGAACTAAGCCTTTCTGCCTTAAATGAAACGTACAATAAACAGAGGCAGAGAACAACCTTTAGGAAGAAAAATTGGAGAATGACTTATCTTGCTTTCTGTGAGTGTGCAGTAGCCTCAAGTGACCGCCGAGATTAATTCCAATGTTCTTCCCTTTGGTTCGACGAAGAACAGTCCAACTGCGATCTCAAAATTATTTGAGAAAATTCCAAAATCTCAATCGCCACGGCCGAAGCTCTGATACCAATTGTTGAAAAACAAATGCGGAACGGATCTTTAGAAACCCACACACCCACAATATAAGTAACAAATGAGGCACAATATTTACGTGGTTCGAAGAAGTCCTCCTACGCCCACTCAAGCAACCAAACAAAATCACTATTATCAAAGTGATTACAAAGTGTTTACAAAGTGTATCACTCACACTCGTCTCACACTACAAATGTGTCTCTCTCTCAAAGTGTTTCTCACACAATTGCAATTTTCACTATATAGGACTCATCCTAGACAAGCCTATATATAGGCACAAACCATCCATGATAACTGGATGTATCCAAGGGAATAGAGAACACCAAGAGTTTCATTGGAAACTCAACCATCCATACATTCACCACATGTAAAATGATCACATGTGAAAATGTATTTGGACCAAACTTGAGCCAAATCCAACCCAAATGCTTATCTAAGCTCGATGTCGAAGGAAATACTAGAAATCACCAAAGATTTCTAGCTTTATTTTAAAGCCTTAAATTCTCAAGGAGGGGATTCTTAGAAAAAAGGCTTCGCAAATGCATATCCGTAATGTCAGAGTATGATAACGATAAACTCTTTAAACTTGTACATTTACCAATGTTAATCACTCCCACACCACGCTTAAAGAAACGATTCAAGCCTTGGCAATTAACATTAATCTCCTTCACGCAGTGACAAAGACAAGTCAAATGTTCGAGATTAGGAATTGTGGCAAAGATGAATTTTTGTCAACCCTCGACAATCTTCAAGATGTAGTTGCTCAATCAAAGGACAGCTGGAAATGAAGCAATGAAAGGTGTCATCATCCATAGGTACCCCTTTGAGTTTCAGCTTCTTTAGATTACAACACTTGATATCTCCATTGCTAATGACAAAGCTGTAATTCAATGTATTGAGATCAAGCTCCATCATTCGCAACCATTTTCGGACATGATCACCAACCTCATGGAAAGCTATGTAGTTATCAGTATCTATTCCCTCTATATGAAGCCTAAATTTCTGAATATGAATTCTTTTCCGCAATAGTTCTCAGAAAGTGTTGTTAACAACCTCCACAAAATTTCGATTGAACTTTGATTGAAAATCGAGAACCCAAGGTAAGCCAAGCAACGGCCACGACTTGATAGAACACCTGGTTCGCCGCTTCTTTAGGTTTGAGGAAAGAAAATATATGTTGTATAATGACATCGGGCAATTTGGAGATACTATCAAATATGGTTGCCTCTGTTTCTCCTGTATTAGACCTTGAGCACGCCATCCCTAGATCTCCCCCTGTTTTACAAGTTCACAACCCTTAAAAAAAGTCTATTCATCAATTCGTCGAGACACATACATAAATCTTTTTAAAACTTGTGTAAGACAGTATAACGAATATTTTTTTTAAGACGGATCATTCTTACCCGACCAACCATATATTGATGGGTTGAGCTGTGAGAGGGTGGAGCTCCGTTTTACTAATTAAGATGACGATCTTCCAGGAAACCTATTCATCTTTCTTAATCCATGTCCACTAGGGTTAAAAATAGAAATAGAAATAGAACAGAAACTAAACAGAACTAGTTTTGGGGAAAACAATTAAGGTAACGATCACATATTTTTGTTATTTCTATCTTTTCATTGTCTATATGTCTTACCTCATCCGTCCCAAAAATTACTCAAATTTAACGTTTTAAACATACTACTTTTACTTGTTTATACTATAATCATTAACCACAAACACAAGGTGGGTCGCGTAAAATCTTACAAAAAAATATCTATTAAACCGTGTTACCTGAGTTTGATTTTACCAAATTTCTTTGGGGCAACCAAATAGAAAGAAAATATGACTATTTATTGGGTGGAGTAAACCTTTCGTTTTACTTGTTCAATTTAATCCTACGGAAGGAGTATCAATTTATGTTTGTGATTATGACAAAATAATATATAATAAATAAAAAAACAAAGCACAATTGCATCTACAAACTATTCTAATTGTGTTATAGAACATATATTTGATTATGAGTACTTTTATACTGTATAAAATAATTACCTAGTATTGAAGAAGAGTGAACGGATACAAAGCTGGCGATCAGAATGAAATTTGTGGAGATCAGCCAGCCAAAGGATGTGCGCCACTAACGCTTCTTTTCACGAAAGAGATGGCGTCGGCGTCGGCGTCGGCGGCAATTGCAGTTGCTGCCTGCTGGTCGCAATAGTGTAGAAGAAGTCTGATGTCTCTCTCTCTCTCTCTCTCTCTATATATATATATATACGTATGTATATATATGTTGTGCTAGGTCAAGTTTGTTTTATTTACTAGTAAGTCCCTTGTAATACGGTTTTATCGTAATTTGGAGTCTCATTCTATTATAATTTAATCAGTTAATCTATTAATACACAATGGATTAGATAAAAAAAAAATTCGTTTTACAAAAAATATCTGTAACACCGTCTTAATTAAGGTTTTGACATTATGTATAAAACTATTACTAATAAGAAAGTCGCTACTGCCACGTGACGACTTTCTGTGAAAAACTAATACTTTTAATGGAATTCGGTGCTACCATGTGTTATCTTCGAAATAGTAAAAAAATTTCTTTTTCAAAATTAATTAGTTTAAGATAAAAATCATAAATCTAATTAGATAAAATAAAAATTTTAAAACTAATTTGATAAGATAGATTTATGATATAGTTTTACAAGCAAATTTATGATAGAAATTTAGGATTTAGTTTATTATTTTTTTCAAATATCACTTAATTAAACTAGATTTTATCCCATTTAATTTTTATAAGTTTAATTTGATAGAAAATTTTCAATTTCCATCTCATTTCATTTTCCTAATATATAATTTATTCAAATTATCTACGGGACAATTTTATGTTATTTGTTCTTCTACTAATCTTTATTTATCATTCATTAATCAATAATCTATTATTTATCTATTAACCATCATTAAAACAGAAGTCGTTGCTACCACATGACGACTTTGTATTGAATACTTAAAGTTTTAAAAGATTTATATGCTTTGAAGTGACACCTTCTTATGAAGTTGTAAATTTTGTTTCTTTTTTTTTCCTACCAAAAATTAAAACCGAATAGATTTTAAAATTGGTGTCTCTTTTATACATGATAAAAGTTTTTTTTTCACCTTATTTTGCTGCCAAAATCGGTTAATACAGAATATATTTTATCACATTTAATTTAAATGAGTTTCACCTGATTAGTACTCTAAATTTTCATGGTAAAAGTTTTTTGCGAGTAGATTTTATCAATTCTCATAGGTTTTAATCTTTCAATAACATATTCATATGATATATATATATATATATATATATATATATATATATATATATATTTATTTATTTATTTATTCATTTTCTTTGCTGCGAAAAATAAAAACTGGATGAATTTTGAAAATTGTGTCTCTTTTATACATGGTAAAAGTTTTGTTTTTTTAATCATTTTTTTGCTGTTAAAATCGGTTGATACCAGATATATTTTATCACATTTGATTTGAATGTGTTTTACTTGATTATGATTCCAAATTTTTATGGTAATTTTTTTTGCGGATAGATTTTATCACATTTGATTTAGACGTGTTTCAATTGATTAAAACTCTTCAATTCTCAAGGTAATATTTTTTTACCATTTTTTACTGTCAAAATCGATTTGTATCGGAAATATTTTATCACATTTGATTTAGACAGGTTTAATTTGATTAGGAAACCTCAATTGTCATGGTAGATTTTTTTTAATTTTTACTCCCTCCGTCCCCAAATAATCGTCCTCCTTTCTTTTTTCGTTCGTCCCAAAATAATTGTCCAGTTTGAATTAAACTTACCTTTTTAGAACATCACTTTTACCACTTTACCCTTACTTTTTCACTCTACTTTAATTATGTGTCACATACACATGTACTTTAAAGGAAACTACACATTAAACCAATATAAATAATCAAGTCAATTGTTTTTTCTTAAACTGTGTGCCGGGTCAACTAGGACGATTATTTAGGGACGGAGGGAGTATTATTTTACCAAAACTCAATAAATTTAAAATAGATTTTATCAAATTTGAATATCTTGCTATTGTTGGTTCATTCAAATAAATTTTGTGATCTCACTTTTTTTAAAATTTATTAACTATATGAATATCTTGTTGTTGTTAGTTCATTCAAATAGCTTGCAGATTCTATCTACAAAATTAAGTTTAAAAAACAACAATAAATCAACTATGCATCGCACGGGTAATAACCTAGTTTAGTAATAAAACCAGAACAATACTTAATACTAATAAATATAGAACTTTCTTTACTTTTTTCTTTCAATTATAACCATATAAAATTAATACTAAATAGTACATACTCCCTCCCCGCTCAAAGAGTCCCCATCCGAAAAGTTATTTTTTTTTAACTGACACTTTTAGTAGCTCATTGTAATAAAATGATAATTTTATGCATTAATATTTAAAATTGGATTATTTAAGTGAAATATTTAAAAATAAAATAATGGACTCTTTGCCCGAAACGAAATGAGTAATAAATATAAGTAAAATATAATAGAATAAAATTTTTAAAAATAATTTTAAAATGTCTCAAAATGGGGGTATGTGCAAATAAATGAGTAGGCAAGGATACCTTCAAAACTTCAAAATGAAGCGTTTTGTCACTATTTCTCTCTCCAATGACAACTTTAAAAGTTACTTCATTTTGAAGTGAACCTTAAAACACTTCATATTTAGAGCACATTTTTCTCTACTTCATCTTCCTCTCCTTTTTTTTTTTTTTGTTTAAATAATTATTTTGTATTTTAGTTTTTATTATTATTGTTAGTTTTGTTGTTTAGTTTAAATACTACTTTGATGTTTTAGTTTAAATAATACAAAAAATTCATTCAATTATTTTTATTTATATCATTAGTTTTTTTTTTCCTCTTAAGGGGGGCATGGGAAGGAATCAAAATAAATGAAATAAAGAAGAATATACTTGAATTTTTTTAAGAATAAATTTTAAAGTAAAATTGTTAGAGATAATGAAAGAAATTTGGTACAAAAATTACACATATTTAAAGATTTTGTGTAATTTTTACTTTAAAAAGTTGGACATGGTCTTAGGGGTGTGTCATAGGACTAGTCTACAATCGTGATTTTTTATTTTGGGTCTGCCATAAGGTGTTCCCTTTTATCACATTTGATGATTGATGATGATTCTAAATTCTGCTTGCAATATTTGGTGATAGTCGAACACGGTACATCCTGCTGAATGAATAAATCGTAAAATTGCGTAAAAGCGGTTCATGCACTACAGTACCGAGCAAAGTATTAGAGAATAATATCTTTTTATTATTCTTGTTTATTTGTAATTAGTAATTTGTGGTAATTACCTTGTAGAGTTCTTTTCTTATTATGTTTCCTTCCTTGTATAGGTTTCTTGTACCCTACTCCAAGTGTAACCCTAATTGTATCTCTCCCTATAAATAGGTGATTCTATCAATGAATTGGCTATGCCATTATTCCTAAACTTTATTAGTTTCTACATGGTATCAGAACTTTGCTCCTAAACCCTTGCCTTCTTCCTCTAGCCGCGCCTCCTTCTTTACCATGGCTAACGGAAATCACTCCATCACCATTAAAAACCCTCTTGATCCCACACAAACCTTCGACCTCATAAACATCTCTCACCACAACATCACCAAACTCACATCCACCAACTATATAGCTTGGAAACTCCAAGTTGAGGCCACCCTCATTGGCTATGACCTCTACAAGTTTGTAGATGGCTCACATCCATGTCCGCCTCCCTTGTCCTCACCAGGATGCTCAAACATCCAAGGGCGTTCCACACCCAACCCGCATTACCAACCACGGATCCGGCAAGACAAACTTACGTTTGGTGCTCTTTGTCGACTTCTCTGCACCCTTGGTCCCCTTGATCCAAGCAGCGCCTTGCCGTGATGCTTGGTAAATCCTTGCTCACACGTATGCTCGCCCAACCCGCGGCCACATCAAGTAGATTAAAGATTACCTCAAGCGAGCTTCCAAGGGCACTCAGTCTATTTCCGACTACATGCAGTCTGTTAAAGGAAGGGCTGGTGAACTCGCTGCTCTCGGCAAACCACTTGATCACGAGGACCTCATTGAGACCATCCTCGGTGGCCTGGATGATGACTACCGCCACATCGTGGATGTGGTTGAAGGACGGGAGACCCCCATCTCGTTTGATGAGCTCCATGAAAAACTCATCAATCGCGAGCTGCTCTTGAAACAGTCTCAGGCCGCGTCCTTCTCTCTCCCTGCTTCCGCCAATCCTGCTGCCCCGAAGATCAATAGCTCGTTTGCTCGGCACTCTTCTGACGCTCGTCATCCGTCCCAACCTCGGTCGCCTTCTCAGGCCTCGGCCTCTGCTCCTCGCCCACAGCGACCATACCTCGGCAAGTGTCAAGCATGCCGCCAACAACTTCGGTTGCTTCGGCTGCCCAACTTTCAAGTCGCCACCACTACGCATTGTAGACACCCCAATTTCGTACCCACGGTATGTGACATGACATAAAATATCAAGACCTGTTAAAACATTAACAAATGTCAAATTCTGAGTCGAAAGTGCAAAAGGACAAAAGCAGGATCTTGAAAAGGGCCAGTGCGAGGGACAAAGTGCTAAAAATGAACCAAGTTTGAATAGTGGGCATGGCCACCCCCAAATTTGGGCATGGCGCCCAAAATGCTTCTCTGTGCACTGTTCATCAAGTTTGTTGTCGTAATTCACAAATCTTTCGCGTCTTTGTACACGGTTGATCTTGTGAGAGAAGAAATTTTATTTCCGTCGATGTCCCTGATTTCTCCTATAAATAGAGACACCCGACTTCTCATTTCACACAACATTTCTTCGTAAAGATTCTCCGCTTTAACGTTACGCTGGAGAATTAGAGAGCGGTGTGAGATAGTGAGTGATCACCTCAAAAAACCTCAAAACTCTGCCAAACTTCCTCCAAACACAAAACTAACCGATAGGAGTGAACCTTAGCCCCCCAGCTAGGTATCCACCCTTTTTCCCCGGTCCAAAAATCGTGGAAAGAGCAGTTGCTCTGCCCGATTTAAAAGGCCAAATCAGCTAGAAGTAAGTCGTTACTCTGCCCGATTTCAGCCTACCTCAAGCCAAACAAACAACCAAAACACAAACAGTTACTCTGCCCAAAACCATAGGCCAAAAGTAACTTTCCGAGGCGATCCGCGCCCAAATTCACACAACACACAACAACAACAACAACAAAAAGACTCTCTCTCTCCAGGGACGAGCAAGCACACCTAGGCATGCGTAAGTTTATTTTAAAGTCTTTCATTTTTGTAAGAGTGTTATTTCCAATCCAGCCCAATGTAGATATACAAGCAATTGTGCTGCCCGGATTTAGTTAGGAAATAGTACAAAATATAGCCGTTATTATGGCCAAATCTTTTCAGATCTATTTGTAATTATTTGCTTTATTTATTCATTAAAGTCTTTACTTGTAACAGTATTATTTCCAATCTGGCTTAATGTAAATATATAAGCAGTTATGCTGCCCGGATTTTGTTAGGAAATAATACTAAATGTAGCCGTTATAATGGCAAAATATTTTCAAGTATATTTGTAATTGTTTGTAAAAGAGATTGTTGCAAGTCCTTAAATAATATAGATGTAATGGATGTATTTGTAGGCAGTTAACGCTTTATTTATCTGTTTAATTAATATGACAACAAGCATACTTTAGCCAAAAACCGTTTTGAGACCGAAAGAGGCGAGTTGGGTGCCTAGCACCTTCCGACTCGTAACTTAGCCTCGAACCCGTTTTCTTCATCTCTGGTTTTCTTTTTCCGGTTTTGCTTTATTTTTGCCTTAAAATAAAGATGGCGACTCTAAAACATTTTGGATCCAGTGGGGCCTCGCAACATCTTTCTTTGCACTTTCACGTTCTCCCCTAAAAAAGGGAGAATGAGAATGGAAAGGTGATGTATTCATATGTCCTGGTATCCTCTAAACAAGGGATAACTTGACATAAAAAACCCAAAGCACCCATAATGATCCGAAATAGGCCATAAGGCTATTTTCATAAAATCCATAGTAGGGGCGCTGCAACATCTTTCTTTGCACTTTCACGTTCTCCCCTAAACAAGGGAGAATGGGAATGGAAAGGTGATGTATTCCTATATCCCGGTATCCCCTAAAAAAGGGATAACTTGACATAGAAATTCCAAAGCTCCCATATTGGATCAAAAATCCACTAAAGGCAACCGAGGCGCATTCAGCGCTATCGGCAACACTCCTCCCGCACTTTTGATTTCGTCCTCCCTAGACAAGGGAGGTGGAGCGAGGGCGATGGATGTCACCGCATCCGCGGACGCGCACCCATCCGAGGCGGGCGGGCGCGAGCACGTTCCGGGAACCCACGGTGGCAACTCTGCTGGGGAGATCATTTTTATTTTAATAAATAAAAATGGAGGGCTAGATTCAGTAACTAAAACTTTTTTTCTTTTTTTTCTGGCTAAAGTATGCTTGTTATATTAATTTAAACAGTCTAATATTGCGTTCCTTTAACATCCGTGTCTATATTTGTGGATATGATCCTCCATCTTGCAGCAGTTTCATTTCAAATCACTTTTACAGATATACTTGAAAATATTCGTATTTTTCAAAAAAAAATTCAAATAAAAAAATATATATATATATATATATATGCAATATTTTATGTGCAATACTATCCGAGCAGCACAACAAAAGGGCCGGGGCTTTATTTTTAAAATCTCTTCATTTTCGGCCTTATATATTATTTTATTTTGCTTTATTTTTATTCTGCAATATTATATATATATATATATATATATATATATATATATATATATATATATATATATATATATGCATTCATTCTGTCATTTTATTTTGGGGATTAGGACCCATTTTAAATAGGAATAGATAGATGCCCCGCTTTTCTTTCTATTTCTTGATGATATGCTTGCTTGCTCGCGCTTAAACTAAAAAGCCGAGAAAATCCATACATAACAGCAAGACAGGCCATATATGTTTTATTTTCTCTTTCTATATCTGAAGAAAAAAAAAACAACAACTTTTTTTTGCTTTTTAGATACCGCACACACGCGCACATGCATATAAATATATTCGAAGCTACCTACACCACCATACCTACCCCTGCATAAGCCAACGTTAGACTGCATATAGTTTTTCAAGACACTTCAAAGACCGACCGGTTTTTGCATTTTAAATTATGGGTCAGCCTCAGTCGAAAAAAAATGTGCGCAAGTCGAAAAAAAAAATCTGCGCAAGTCAAAAAAAAATATGTGCAAGTCAAAAAAAATTCACAACTTAAAAAAAAATACACTGGGGCTGATTTATTATTTTCAAGTGCTCGACCTAGATCATTTCGAATGGTGGATCCGGAAGAGTATATGCCATTAAATGCAGGATCGATCCGATCTCGGGAGTCGAAGCGGGTGGAATACGTTGGTCCTATACTGCGGAGAAAGAATCCACTATTCCGGGGAAAAGTCACGAGACTGTCAAAATTAAGTCGGTGCTTATCCGGTCATTTTGTAGGGAAAATAATAATAAATAAAATATACTAATAAAGGCACGCTGTACTCCAAGCCCAGAAAGCCTTGACCCGACCTTCGATACCAAGCCGATTTTCCTCGAAACAGCCCCAAATTTGGAAAAGCGAGCGATCTTGGCCGATTGATAGGAATCAAGTGCGAAGATCGGATCGAAGAGTATCAGCAGTCGAATAAAAGCGAAAGCTTGATTCGAGAAGAGTATAGATCGAGCAGTATGGCGGCGAAAAGTGAAACGATGCGCTATGGAGTGCCGTCTGAGGGGCTCCGGTATGCTTCAGGCCCAGCCAATGCAGCGATGGCTAGACCAAAATTTGGGTGCAACGGTGGCCGAGATAATGAGTTAGCCACCTTACTAGATGCAGTAGAGCCTACCACCAGCCAAACTGGAAAAAGGTGACCACTCGAGGCAAAGACAAAGAAAGAATCTTTGGGGCTAAGGAGGTAGAAGGTACTGTTAGCTCGGATGAAGAAAACTTCGAGCCAACATTTCCATCAGGGGCTTACTTTGTGCTTGAACCAAGAGACATGGTTAAGTCTCAAAGTCGAGCGGTCGTTCCGTTGAAACTTCCCGAATGAGGCTTACTCGGATGATCGGAAACATTCATTTTGGAAATGTCATAATGTTTCTTGATCTAGATGCACTTGAAGGAAGGGGCGACCACATCGATGCTCTTCATATCAATGTGGGAATAATGGAAGCGGGTTCCCAGTTCGATAGACAATGGGTCTCTACGAATGTATGTCCACTTGGCACCTTAGCCAAATTGGGAACAAAAATATCGAACTCACTCCTTCCTCCACAGACGGATAAAGGCATACGACAACACCCGGTCGATGTGTCTTAGGGGTGGTCACTCGATCTTGACTATTGGGCCCATAACCATCTTAGGTCGAATTCCAAGTTTTGGACATACCCGGCCAATTTCGACTGTTCTTGGGATGCCACTTGGATCCGTGGGGTAAAGGGGTAGCTTCTTCATTACACCAGCGTGTCAAATTCATTCACGATGACCCACATAGTAATTTTTAAGGTGACAAGATCGTGGAAAACAAAGCGAGGACATCCCAATCCTCGAGATAGAGCGTGAAGACACGGGTATCTTCCTCGGTGGTTTTGAGGTTATCCCATTGTGGTCGGCATACTTGAATCGGCAGCGACATCATTTGGAAAGAAAACCACTTCCCAGGAAACATGGTCCCTTTAAACATGTTAGAAAAATGAATTATATATCGGCTTTGGGTCTTGGTAGAAACCAACGAGGGGCTTGTCAATCTAGTCGGGATGAACTTAAGGAATGTATCCTCCACTTTGGCCTAGGATACACACCTACTCCAGTGAGATAGCATTTGTCATGAAACAAAAGCATTGAGAAAAAGGCGGAGGAAAAGGAAAGCGTCCTTACACATATCCCCCTTTCCAGCCATACGGAAAAACCTTAAATGGTTACTTCATAAGAAAGGGGAAGCGAAGCCTATCTCATGTTCCACTGAGCCTGGATCGACCAAAATGGGAAAAGATGCCACTGGTTGGGAAATTTTTTAAGATGTCGGTCTTCTGACCAAATTGGAGCAGTCACCACAGACCTCGTAACTTGCATATAAAGCGCCACTTTTGAAAACACTTGGTCTATAGATCGGGATGACTATTCTGGTCTTATTTGATGATGGCGGACTGGGGAGGCGCTTCTTGGGTATGATGAAGCGGAGGCCTTGAATATGCAAAACTCCACGATGAGTTTGAGCTCCTCGGCTTTGCTAAGCCTCTGCGAGGGTGGTACACTCGACCAGGCCCAGCTCTTGACTCCCTTGCAGACACAGTAGGCCGCCGGATATACCATTCCCGCTTCCTTACTCCTAGCTTTGGAGTTGGTCATCTACCGATCCGCTCCAATAATGAGGATCTCAGCCCAGGTCCTCGATAATGTAATAAGCCAGATGCGGTTGCTAATAATGATAATATGAATGTCTTTGCTTATTCCTTAGTTGCACCTACATTAAAAGATACATTAAATAATCATAATAATGAGTCATTTAATGAAATGGACCAAAAATAAAAATATTTGCTTGAGCTTGTAAAGTCGGTTGAGCAGCGAGAACAACATCACTCAGCAGCGGTGAAGACTTGCCAATCATCAATCGGGGTGAACAATCAAAGTCAAAGAAATCAAAATCGTGACTACTGCGAGGTTCGAAGAAAGGTATACTCATCGACCTCCTCGAAAGAGTTCGTAGATATCTTCGCTTTGGTCTATGAAGACATCATGGGGCTAGATCCGACCATAGTCGAACAGGATCCCCATATATCCGGATGCTCGACCAATCAAGCAAAAACTCCGCCGAATCAAACCAGAATGGTCACTGCAAGTCAAAGAAGAAATTATGAAGCAGTTCCGTGTCAACTTCATTCGGGTGGTTAAATACCGATCTGGTACATCGACAACATAGTATTCCCCAGCGGGAAGGTTCGAATCGTGTCGATTTCCGCGACCTCAACAAAGCGTCGCCCAAAGATGACTTCCCGCTACCAACCCATTGATATTGTGGTAGATCGTTCTTTGCTGCTCACAAAATCGAGATCCTTAAATCGACGGCATGCTCGGCTACAATCAAATTAAAATGGCAATAGAAGACCAGAAGACTTCATTCACCACTCGCTTGGGGGACCTATTGCTACTGTTGTCATGCCATTTGGACTCAAAAATGCCGGGGCTATTTATCAAAGGGCTGCCACCACTCTCTTCCACGACATGATTCACAAGGAGATCGAGGTCTACGTCGACGACATGATCGTACATTCCAGCGACTCCAACGGTGGTCATATTAGAGACCTTCGAAAATTCTTGAAAGGTTAAGAAAGCATCGAGATGAAACTCAACCCCACCAAATGCACATTTGGGGTCACCAGAGCAAGGTCACAGGATTCCTAATGAGCGAGCAAGGCATTGAGATCGGCCGGCAAAGATCAAAGCTATCATGGAGATGCCGCGACCAAAGACTCAGAGCAAGTCAAGGCTTTCTAGGCCGATTACGATATATCGGCCGCTTCATCGAGACACTTCGCCACCACGTGTGGGCCCTGCTTCAAGCTCACAAGAAAAATCTTGACCAAATGCGGGGCCGAGAAATGTCGGCTAGCCTTGAAAAATAAAAGCCTACCTTACAAATCCACGTGTGCTAGTGACCCATACACATAAACCTCTCCTCATATATTAGCCAGTCACGGACACGTCAGTGGGAGCCATGCTTGCCTAAGAAAAGAAAGACTCCTACATCGAAAACGCCGTATACTTCATAAGTAGGAAGGCTGAGCGAAATTAGATTATTGACCTTGGAGAAAAGTTGTCTTGGCCTAGTTTGAACAACTCAAAGGCTCGAAGACTTATCTGCAGGGGCGATCCACCAAGCTCATATCGGGATGGACCCTATAAAATACATCTTCGGCAAACCATCACTTTCAGTCGGCGGCTAAGTGGGCCTTCCTTCTCAACGAGTTTGACATAACATATGTGCAGCTCAATCTATCAATGGCGTAATCGCATCTGCTTAAGGAGATACCTCACGAAAACCGAGAAGTGCTCACCCGAGCCCGACTTCCCAGGCGAAGGTGTCACGGAAATCACGACCCACGACATCCCGGTTGGCGGGATGTTCTTTAGCCAGACCGCCAACAAAGAGGCTTTGGTATAGGGATCTACTCGTTGACTTGAAGCGGTCTCACAGCT
>JABEVN020001661.1:0-24064 GCA_013146195.2 Codonopsis lanceolata | reverse complement strand
TCCTTGTGGAGGCACAGGCCATTCTCCACGAACTTGTCCCTATCATGATTCTGCAAACCAGCAACAACTTATTGAGGAAAGGATAGCTCTAGACAGAAGGGGAAGATATTCCAGCTGTCAAGCATTACCTCTCGGGTGACACTGATCCTGTTGATCAAGCCTTTAGACCCACCAAGTGTTGATATATGCATACTCTCAAGTCAATACATTCGAATTGTCCTCCAACTCGTGGGAAATAATGGGGAGCAATAAGAATGTTACATGAGTAAGCATTAATAGTTTAGGGGTTTATTAGTGTTTTTCTTTTTTAGTCATAGCTCTTTTATGCTATTTAGAACAAGTTGTTTACCTTAAGTACTTTCATGCCTATATAAAGGCACAGTATTGTAACTAAGCAACTTTTAGTTGGATTCAATAACATTTAGGTTTTCCATTGGTTGGAATTTCCTTTGGCAAACAAGTTTTAAGTGTGGGATCTTAAGGTGGTTTGACATCAGGGCATTAGGGAAGGTAGGTATTCAGAAGATTGTGTTTGGGGAGGGGGTGGGGGTGAAGGGTCCAGCATGGGGTGAACAATGGTGTCCAGAAGGAAAAACAATAGGAATGAAAGAGATCGAACCATGGGTTTTCCCCTGATCAACAAAGTAGATTTTATTTCAGACACACATATGCACGCACACTCAAGACAAGAAGTCCACACGTTACTTAATCATGGCTAAAGGATGATAATATGAACCCAAAAAAGGTAATGTAATGCATAATTTCCCTTCATTTACCTCAAACTATACCTCGTGCCCTCAAGTAAGGTTCTAATACAGTGCAATACATATGGTGTGAGAAAAGTTGGAATGCGCATTTTTTTATAATTAGCATACCTTCATGTAGGATTTCACGTGGGGAAGAGAGTCTGGAATAGACCACTTCTTATAATGACCCAAAGCAATTTCAAGGTGGTACAGCTTCGGTCCAAGGGACAAGTCTGCTGCAGAGACCTCTTCTCCGTTGATAAAAGGGCCCTTTAATCAAAAAGCAAGATCCAGATAAATAAACAGAGATAATATACATTCACTTTTGACAAGAAGTATACAGATTGAATCACTTTTTGCTTTTGAATAGAAATATACAAAGCTGCAGGTAGTTTCACTGCACATGCAACTGCAACTAGAGATTTAAATCTATGGGAAGACACCGAATTAAAGGCTTGATTTTCAACAGACATACTCAGGATGACTGAAGTTAATAGGCTTATCAATGAAAATTCAACGACCTAAACATTTGGCTGCCTATCCATTTTTCTTCTATAAGGGTTCTTCTGAAGTTATTTAACTCCATCACTTAGGCAGTACCTATCCTCGCCATACAGAACCAATCACGGTATCTTATTAAAAAAGGGAAAATAAAAGAAGATTATATTAAGAAAGAAATAGATACAAAAGATGGGCGAGAAAAATGAAGGAATTACAATGAAAAAAAGAGAAGAAAATACTCAAAAAAAAATCCCACAGCATCTCTGAAATCAATTACTATATCTTATTTTAACGAGAGAGAGTAAATCGCTCGCATTGCCTTTTATGTGAGTATATAAAGCAGATAGCTCACTGAGTGAAGCCCGCTCGGTTCCATGACTTGGGGGAGGGGGAAGAGAGAGAGTCAATGGCTCACATTGTCTTTTATGTAAGTATCTAAAGCAGATAGCTCATTGAGTAAAGCCTGCTCAGTTCCATCACTTGGGTCTTTGCTCTTCAGGAAGCCTATAAATGTTGAGAAGATCTTTGACCCACTACAAAAATACAATAAGAACTATGAGAACATATGCAGCACATTTGTAACATGTTATTCTATGAGAATCTGTAAAATGTAGTTACAAGTTAATCTTCAATATAAGAAAAACTTCTACCATTAAAGAGAGACTTTTGAAGGAGGACAGCTATTGTCAAAGAAGAAAGGTGAAAAGGGTAAAAACAGAAAGGGGAAGAAAAATGGAATAACAGAAAAGATCAGCAAAGCACTGCTCTCCAAACCTGCTCAAATAAGTAACCAGCATCCCAACAAATGCTCCTAGTACAGAGGCCCACAAAGAGGATAGATAAAACCTCTGCCTCTCAGAAAAGGGGACTATAAGCGTGTGATCCCTAGAATCCCAGAATTCCTTTCCATCCACTGGCACCAAAGAATCCCAAATGTACCACACTGCCACAAGCACTTGCCATCTTAGTTTCTACAAAGCCTCAATATGCAGTAGAAAATCCCTTCAACAGGAAGGAAATCCGTGCTCACACAAAGTATAAATCAGCGCACACCATAACCTCCATTCCACTGAACAATGATGAAAAAAGGTGCAGTCTGCGATATGTAACACAAATATCTGGAAAGCACCTTATAAGTTCTACACATTTGTGTCCAGCCATTGATATTCAGCATATTAAGCGCAAGAGAACACACCAAAGCCTTCGTCTTGAACAGAACCTTAGCTTTCCAAATGAAGGAGGTCAAAGGAAGAAAAAAGGGGCGAGAACGAACTAATTTTTCCATGAAAAAATCTAGTCTTGTAGTTACCAGTAGGGCCCAACAACCAAGTTAATTAATTGGGAGTATTAGATAAATTATAAGAAAGAGAACATAAAGCAAAGCTACTAACTCGGATTCTCTATTATAGGGATGTATGAAAAAATGCAGGTTCCAAGAGAGAGAACCACCTCCTGGCCTAAAAACTAGAAACTAGGTGCTTTACGTAGGGAATATATCCTAAAGATCCGAGGAGAGGTAAAAGTCAAAGATGTAACCCAATCCAATGACCAGAATGAGTTTCGACCCAACTATGAGTGAACATGATGATAAAAAATAAGGGAGCACAGATGGATGGATTTCCAAGAACTGACAAAGGTAGTGAAAAATCCAACGTAGCAACTCAACCATTCAACTGAATACCAAACTCGTTTCTGGTGCCTCTGTGCCAAAGAGTGTGACTCTAAAGGAAAGTGTAAAAGGTCATTTACCAACCAAGAACTTCTTAATTACTATATTTCCATTAGAGACACGACCTTTAAGCTTGGATCGACGTACGAGATATCATCTAGCACACAATAGATGTGTAGGAAGTTTGAAATATAGCAAACAACAATCGGACTATTCGAAATCACCACTTACACTAGGCATTGAAGTGTTACATAAAAACTCCCTTGTCAATACTATTGATCATAGACTGACTGGTAAAGCTACAATAGAAACGTGAAATTGGTGAAACAAGACCCTTGAACAACTGGGGAGAATAAGTGAACAACCAACTAGTAGTCTATTATGGAGGAAGTTCAAGAAAAAATGGATTTTCTAAATTTGGATATTGAAGACCAGAAAACAGATTGAGGTGCAACTTGTGAGGACATGAAATGTGGGTAATTCATATGACAGCAAAATTTAAAGAAGGCAAATGAGATGGAAATTTTAGAAAATAGAGGCAAACTACACAAATGAGACGCTATAAACGAATTCCAATGGACCACTGTACGTGATAAGCAGAGTTCAATGAACATGCCTCCACACAATAAAGGTTAGCTTGATCCTAAACTACAACGTAACACAAACATACGTTTCTTTGAACACAAGAGAGTGTTCTTCAAAAGGGACAAAAATAAAAGGGGCAAATGCACGCATAAAGAAAAGGAAAACACAAATACAGCTGACATCTAAAAGTCTTAAGCGAAGCCGTGTACAGCACATACGGACAAATGCTGCAGGCTAAGTTTTACTTCAACTGAATAACGGTTTGAATGTAAGATGTAAAACTTAATGATTCTATAAAACATTTACCTTCACTAAGAAGGAATAGAGTAACAGGTTTATAGGAACCAGAAACAAACAAATTACACAAACACAAATGAAGTAGTAAGCATAAATATACACTGAAGCCTTCTCTGGCGGTGTTCCCAAAGGTGGACTGGGGAACTTTTCTTCTAATGACTGTGTGATCACATCTGAATCTGCAATCCACTTCTCATCAAGCTTTACAATTGGAACCTTACCTTCAGGATTAATTTTTAAGAACCTAGATTAAAGAAAAATAACAAATCAGTGAATCGCTAGATCCATAGTGTTCACAGAAAGTAAAGTAATAAAATAGTGACCTCTAGGAGTTACCATTCTGGCTTATTAGCAAGGTCAATCAACTTCAGATCATAAGGAAGATGTTTTTCTTCCAGAGTCAGTAACACCCTTTGCGTGAAGGGGCCTGAAAACCAAAGTCAAAGGAGAATTAGCAACTATATGTCCTATGTCAACTCAGAAAAAAACATATTACGTGATTAATAACCTACACAGTACACAGAACACAAACAAGAAATCAATGGAGTTGGTGCAATTCTCAAAGTTGTCACTCCTCTATGTCATGGCTTTGTGTGAATTTAGGACAGAAGCCACAGATTGAGGAGACATCAAGTGTTTAAGTTGTTGATGGAGCTCTGGTTTCATATGAGAAGAAAAAAAAGTTCTATTAAAAATCAAACAGAAAAAGCAAAAACAAAAAGGCAAAACCCATCATTTGGCCACCCAACTTTTCAAAAACTTGCACGGCGGCCACCGAAAGTTTAAAACTTGCAATTAGGCCACTGAACATTAGTTAGGCTGCAAGCGAGCCTATTTTTTGGATGGACATTAGTTTTGTCATTAAATCATAGTCAAATATCTATTTTGCCCCTTTAAATTGACAATTATTCCTTTTGTGTGATATTAGAAACCTAAAGGGGTTCAAGTGAAAAAAAAAGGTATTGTCTTCTCTCTCTCTCTAGGCTGACCCAGTTGAAGGCTTCTCCTCCCCCCACCTACTCAAACCCAGATGAAAATTTGGGAAGAACCCAAATAGAGGACTCAAAGATTTTCTGGAAAATATACCCCATCATTACAACAAGAATTCTACCTCGATTCCAACAATTTCACCTCCATCCCACCAGACTTCTTCCTCGGCCTTACCAGCTTACAAACCTTCAGCATCGGTGACAACACAAATCTATCCCCATTGCAAATCCCCACCGAACTAACTCAGAGTGGCAGCTTAGCCACTTTCTCCGTCACCCGTTCCAGCAATGTTACTATTTCCTTGAAAATAGGAGTGAAGAAAGTCGTCGTCTCGTCCTGTCCCGGATGAATGAGCCCACAGAAAGCAAGTTACAGTTTTGCCCAGAAAGCAACCTCCTCATTCTCAATTTTCAAAGCTCCATAGAAACAAAGACCTAAAATCAAACGGTGGTGCGCCGGAGAGTAAGAGAGCTGCCAAAATCAAAATCCATCCGATAATTGTTCTTTTGATTCTGTTCATCAATGGATGATGTCTTCAATCTGAAAGAAGAAACTCGGGAAGAAATGATAAACTCCACAGCCAATTGGTCGAGTAGTAACTGTATCAACGGTGACGGCGGCATTAATTTGGACGTCGAAAACACCTTATATTTCGATCATCTCTCTCCTTTCAATCTATCCTTCTTCGTTCCCTTCACCTCTCGTTCTTATATCCCAAATTCCACTTCCGATTCCGAGTCCGACTTCGAGTCTGCATCCGAATCAGGATCTGAATTCAGCGATTACGCCAGCTATCGGAATTGCTTCTATGGTGACGACCAGATGAATTTCGTCACCGATTTGTTCGAATCTCGTGAACAATACGTATCCAACGACGACGAGGACAATTCGGGTTCAATTTCAGATCCCTTTTCCGATTCCCTGAACGAAGACGCACATGAGCTAGGGCTCGGGTTTGGGGTTGAGATTGAAGGACACGTCGGCGGTTTACGTGTTGTTGGAATTGAATCGGATTCTAATACGGAGGAGGTAGATTCAGTTGAAGGTGGTTATGATAGTGGGCACTGTTGGGGACATGGACTCGGATTATCCAATTTTTTGGGATTGTGATGATCAAAGAGCCATCGGACCTGAAGAATTTGATTGGGCAAAATGTAGATGGAAGGACCTCTCCAACTTCACCTTCCTCCAAGAATTCTACCTCGATTCCAACAATTTCACCTCCATCCCACCAGACTTCTTCCTCGGCCTTACCAGCTTACAAACCTTCAGCATCGGCGACAACACAAATCTATCCCCATTGCAAATCCCCACCGAACTAACTCAGAGTGGAAGCTTAGCACTTTCTCCGTCACCCGTTCCAGCATTACCGACACCATTCCTGAAATATTTGATTTTCCCAAACTTGTAGAACCTCCGTCTCTCATACAACGATCTCACCGGCCCTTTACCCAAATCATTTTCCAACTCAGAAATTCAAAATCTTTATCGATGGGGGAAATTTTCCAGAAAATATTTGGGTCCTCTATTGGGTTCTTCCCAAATTTTCATCTGGGTTTGATAGGTATCGTAAATTAAGGAGTGGTTTTGAATTTTGAGGACTAGTTAGAGGAAAATTCTCAAAATAATCAATAGAAAGTTGGTGGGGGAGGAAAAGCCTTCAACTAGGTCAACCAAGAGAGAGAAGACAATGTCATTTTTTCACTTGGACCCCTTTAGGTTTCTAAATTCTAATATCACGCAAAGAGAATAATTTTCAATTTAAAGGGACAAAATAGAGATTTGTCTCTGATTTAATGACGGAACTAACGTCCGTCCAAAGAATAGGCTCACTTGCAGCCTAACTAATGTTCAGTGGCCTAATTGCAAGTTTAAAACTTTCGTTGGCCGCCTTGCAAGTTTTTGAAAAGTTGGGTGGCCAAATGTGGGGTTTTGCCAAACAAAAAACAAAACATAGATAGGTGAAGATTATATAAATTGAAAACAAGTAGCAGTCAACTATCATTTGTATTTCAATGTATAAAATTATCTGAAGTAGTTTTTATGACACTTTGAGTGTGTTTTAGGTACAAGGATATTTTAGTATTTTAGGTTTTGATGTTTGTTTGTATGTCTTCTGGGTGTAGCAGAGGGCAAAAGCCCAATACAATTAAGGGACTAGACAATCTGATGCCAGCCCAACTATCTATCTGAAGGTTTTTGTTTTGATAAGGTCTATCTGAAGCTTATTATCTTATCTATTGCTGTCAGTTCAATTTCAGCTAGAAAATCTGGACACCAGCTAGGTTCTCCCCAGACAAACAGCAACCTGCATACACAGATTCTGTGGAATAGTTAATTAATGTCCATAATCACATTAAAGTTTGAATTGCAGAGTACCTATTTCTGATTTACGCAAATGCACCGGAGTCTGTTTCGACTAACACCACTCCAATGGCTTTCACATCCCTTTTCTTTTCTTTTTCTTCTTTTTTGAATGAATAACAAGTGACAAACTGCCAGGGGGGCACAATGCTTGTAACTAGGGGTACACACAAGATTAAGAATTTACTCTCCGGGACAAATGAAGGTTTCTCAAAAACATATACATCACGATCTCAACCAAACATTATCTACAAAATTCACAGAAATCACCAGATTCTCTGGAAATACTCTTTAATCCAAAATCAATAGATTCAGCACCAAATCCTTCACCATTCACAGCTCTGTCTTTATTTTGCATAAAAATAGGACTAGACATATTATGTTAGAACTATCTCAAGCTTCTCTCTTCTCACATATTCCCCTGTGACTTCTCCAGATCCAAGATAGTTTTCTAATTTCGTACTAAGATCATTCATTTAGAGATATGCAACCATCCCGACATTGACATACAATCACGGTATTGAACTTGATAAGCTGCAGATATCACTGCAAGCCTACTCTAAACAGTACAAAGAAAAGACAGGAATGCTACTCCTTTAATGAGCCATACGCGGAATAATACATGTATACTTCAGACACTCTTCAAAGAAAGAGCTCGATTATCGCTGCGGACATAATTATGGCTGCAGTAGCAATGCTCTCATGGTGTACTAAACTACTAATCCATACATAACCTGAAAAATTGACGAAAGTGTGAATCACTTTTTCTAGTTCACATCAACTCCTATTCATGAAGTATCTTTATGTTTTCAAGATTTTTTAATACAATATTAGAGTGTCAATTGTTATGAGGGTTCTGTATTAAAAAGAAAGTAACACTTGATGCAAAGTTTGGACAAGATTTTTCTTGTTCCTGCTTTGGAACAATCAAATTACAACTATGCAAAATGTACAATCTCACAAGCCACGACTACAATACGTATCATTTATGATGCGGCAACCTGGCACAAGATAGGCACATATCCATATCTGTATTCTGTACCCTCTGAAACAGATATGATACATATTAAAAGCCAAACTTCAGCACCTACATGGTTAATTAGTTGCATCCCAATGGTGAATGCAATAAAAAAAAATTGTGAAGGTGACTTATGTTTCCGACGCAAAAACCATAAAGGCTTGAAAATCCAACCTGGAAAACCAAAATGTTCAAGTCTGTCTTTATGGGCACAAACTAGACTTACTAAATAGTAAAGAAAAAAGCTAGAAAAACATGTAGCAATATTGTGTTACAAGCCCTCAAATGAGAAAATGCCAGTGTGATCACAAATTCGACATTCATGATAAAGTTTAGTGTATGGAGCCTATCTAACCAGAAAAGCTACTTCCTAAGCGAATTGCGTTACCAAAGAGAAGTACATATCATGGCACACTTCAGCTCCAGTACAGCTTCTTAAGAGATCCAAAACATTTTTCCACTTTATCCGCAATTAGCACAAAAGTTTTATACACTAGATTGATGTAGAATGCTCAAACTTCTCAATTTTATACAAGATTTTCTTGAGATTAACAAATTTGTAAGAGTGATCATTTACTGTATTTTAATTAAACAGAGGACTCTTACATCAAGAATATGACAGCATTTCACAAATGTTGCATCTATCATGAAGCTATCTCTAGCATTCCATGATTTATACTGTATGGTGTATTGTGTTTTCATACCTGTTCCGCAAACCAAGCAATCAAGCATTCCAGCTAACAGAGATCAAACACACAAGATCACAGCCCTTGGTAACCATTCCAAAGTAGCGAATCGAACTTTTTAAAATTAATTTATACAATGTGTTATTCAAACAATCTCGTCCATTTAACCAAGTTGCAGGCCACATTTGAATTCAAAATCACAATATTACTGGAAAACATGCGATTGGCAAAATTTAAATAGTATTAAGGGATTCTGATAATAGGATTATTCCTTTCAACGTTCCAGAATTCTTATCCTTTCTCGATTGTGATTTCTTCTAGAATAGAATACAGCTCCACCCCCACCACATAGAGTTCTGAGGGGATTCACCAAATTTGTTATTTACAAATTGGTGGGGTGTCTTTTGCGCATCTAGAGGCAATTTGACAATGACCAAACGGCAAAATCATACAAGAGGGAGGAAATATCACCTTGAAGAAATTGTCCAAGGCACGCCTTAAAGATGCAATATATCCAGATTCTTCTTTGTTAGAGTTGTACGATAGAACTCAAAGTAGAATATGGAATATGGAAAAGTTGTAGCAAATTCTTTCCATATGCTTACAGGGTGCTTGGTTCTGCAAGTCCTAAATGTTGAAATTTAATATTTCTTTCAATAGCGAGACTAAATAATGCATAACCCCAACTAGGTTTCTTTACTTTGACTCCTCCGATCATGTCAACTTTACTAACATCTTTCTTCTTGAATTTCGTAGCCAGATATTTCTTAGGAATCAAAACACAAACTTTTCCAAATCTTCAAGTTCTTTTTTCTTTTCTTTTTTGGCATAAGTCTAAAGAAAAGTTAGGACTATTCAAAAAGGTATTTGGAAATATTTCAACTTTAAGGTGTGCCTCATATACTAACTAAACGTGAACTTTGTCTTTGCTACTGTATGGCTTTGCAAATCACTAGCAAGATACAGCCATCAGAGAACAGAAATCTGAAGATTTCCTTCAGATCTCTATGCAAAACGGGATTTTAAAATTCAGTAGAAAGCAGGAGATAGTAGGAAGGAATTCTAACAAATTGAAACGAGTCCTGTAACCCAAATCCCTTATGTATACCGTTTAAATGGTGCCAAGTGCACCTTTTCCAGAAAGATTGTGTTTCCAATGAAATTTATCATGCACCTTTTAGCTATAAGGTCTTTAAGGAAATAAACCATTCGAATCAAAGGTTCAGAATTGATTTGTTAATTTGTGACATTCCCAACAGGAAGCAAGGGCCACAATAATAAGAATTCCTAAAATTAATCACAGCCATATTTCTTGGTCATAGGCGTCACACGCGCCCATGTCCAAGTAAACATCTCAAGCTCCAGTAATGCACCACTTCTGAGGCATGTACAATTTTTTGACAAGATGTGCCACACTCACACATGTTCAAGTGCAAAGTGCACCACGTCTGCCCCAAAATTACTCCGTTTTTGAGCCACGCATATGCATTTAAACAATGGAACATGAAAAACGATTTCCTCGTTTATCTTGTCTATTTTGACACATGTATATGTTCTCATATACTTATACATAAAAAACTTTGTGAACGTTACATGTAGAACAGATTTTGAAGCTTTACGATGAGAAAGTTAAGTCGTAGAAACAAGCTTATAGCAACACACATTATTTCCAACATGATTCTCCATATCTTTTAGAAATTTTGGTGATTTACCACAAATTTATAGGTCATTTGGAAATGGTTTTCTAATTTGTAGTACTTGTGTGCTTTTATTTTTTTGATAAGTAAAGTATATTATAAACTAGCACCAAAAAGGTGGTGCGCCTTTGTACACTAGGATTATACCCAACAATTAAAGTAAGTTAAATCTATACAAGAACTCTACAAAAGAAATGGAAAAGCTCGCGCTACCGTCCACCTGGGCCATCTCTGAGGAGTACCAAAAAGATAGAGTGCGAAGCAAAGACTCCTTCAAAGTAGGCATCGACATTTCCACATTCTCAAAATCCCTCCTATTTCTCTCCTCCCAAATCGTGCAGCACACTCCTAGCAAAGCGGTGTTCTTACTAAAGTTTCTTCTCTTGCGCTTATACAAAGACTTTTGACCAAGCATGGCATCACCCACGAGATACCAAACAAATTGAGGACCAAATCCCACAGCTGGGATGCAACAGGACAATGGATCAACAAATGATTTATGCTCTCATCGCTCCTTTTACACATAGCACCAATTCACATAGATTTTATGACGCTTTCTCAAATTGTCCCCCATCAAAATAGCTTTGTGCACTACTTCCCAAGCAAAAAAAGCTACTCTCATAGGGGCACTTGATCTCCAGATTTGCTTCCACGGGAATGTAATTCTACGCCTATCGCTCAGCTTGAGATAATACGAGCGAACAGAGAAATTCTTGCTCTTAGCCCCATTCCAAACCACCTTATCAACCTGTTGTCCCATCTTATAGGAATGCAGCTGAATAACAAAAAGGGTTCCACTTCCCAATCATGAAGGTTCCTACAAAAGATCGGGCACGACGAGATACTGTCTTCCCCAAAATCCTTCTCTGTAGCCATAGCGAACAGATCTGGAAAGGTGGAAAGGAGCGAGACAGCACCTCATTGTCGCACCATCTGTCCTTCCAAAACATGATTTCATCGCCTCTACCAATGTCAAAGGAAATAAATACCAACCCTTTCTAATAGCCCTCCAAACACAGTTCCATAAGGTGAAGAAATGTCGTTTGGGAACCATAAATGATCCCCTTCACCGTATTTGCATACTACCAACCTTCTCCATAAAGTCTCCCTCTCCTTCATAAATCTCCAAAGCCATTTACCCAGCAAAGCGATGTTAAACAACTTCAAATTCTTGATGCCCAGCCCACCTATCTTGATGATATCACACACTTTATCCCACTTGACTAGATGATATTTACGGTCCTCCGACAACCCATCCCAAAGGAAATCTCTTTCCAGCTTCTCTAATCTACTTCTAACAGAATTCGGAAGAATGAACAAGGACATAAAATATGTGGGAAGATTTGAAAGAGTATTTTTTACACCCGTGAGTCTCCCACCCTTCGAAAGCAATAACTTCTTCCAACCCACCAACCGACATTCGTACCTTTCCACGACTGAATTCCACAAAGCTTTGCTCTTGTGAGGGCCCCTAAAGGAAGGCCCAGGTAAGAAGAGGGAAGGCTTCCAACCTTACACCTAGAGAACGAAGCTAGAACATCCATATTGTTAACATCCCCAACTCGAATAATCTCACTCTTGGCTATGTAGACACTGAGGCCCGAAACAACTTGAAAGAATAATTGAACTAGCCTCAAATAGCCCAATTGAGATGTATCTGCATCGCAGAAAATAAGAGTATCGTCCGCAAAAAGTAGATGAGAGATAGATAACTCCGAACTACTATTGCCAGCCACCTTGAACCCTCGAATAAACCCCCCTTCCACTGCTTTGTCTAACATCCGGCTTAGAGCCTCCATAACTATGAGAAATAACAATGAAGAAAGAGGATTTCCCTGTCTCAATCCTCTCGAACTAGGAAAAAAACGTGTTGGCTCTCCATTTACTAACACAGAAAAATGAGCTGACAAAATACAGAAGTGAATCCATCCCCTCCATTTGTCTCCAAAACCCAGCCTATCTAACATGTACAGCAAAAACACCCAATTTACATGATCATACGCCTTCTCAATACCCAGCTTGCACAAGAGACCGGGCACCCCACTTTTAATTCTATCGTCACCATTTCATTGGCAATGAACAAAGCGTCAAGAATCTGTCGATCACCCACATAGGGATGCTGAGATTCCAAAATAATTTTTCCCATTACCTTTCCCGTCCTCAAAGCTAGGACTTTAGCTAGGATCTTATAAACTCCTCCCACTAGACTGATAGGTCTAAAATCTTACATCGGAAGCGCCCTTTTTCTACGGAATGAGGGCAATAAACGTGGCATTCAAGCTTTATCCAAAACACATCTTCTAATGAAAGAAGTGAAACACCCCCATAATATCTACTCATACCACATCCCAGCACTTCTAAAAAAAGAGCAGAGACAAGCCATCTGGACCTGGGGCTTTTTCCCCACTCATGTTGCTACACCTTCCCTGATATGCTTCTCTTTATCCAGCACAATACCATTAACCGCAATAGACTTGATGTAATTCATGGTCTGATGAATACTAGCCATCCTATGGAAAAATTTAGAGTTCCTGTCACCTTCCTTCAACCACTGAATCCGAGATTTATGCCTCCAGCTAATCTCTTCATTAATTAGTAGTCTTCCCAACTCCACATTCAAATGCTCTCTCTGAATTTTCTCATCCTCGCTCAAACCACCATATGCTACTTTCTTATCGCTACTGATCTCTTCCAATGTTGTCTTGATTTTAGACTCCACTCTGCCAAAAATCTCCTTCTTCCACACTTTTAAATCCTCCTTCAGACACTTCAATTTTCTGACCAAAGAAAAACAGGGATCTCCATCAAAGGCATACAACTCCCACTTCTGTGTGAGCCCATCCATGAACCTGTCATCATTAAGCCACATGTTCTCAAATTTGAAAGGGATTTTTCCTCTACGAATGATACTGCTTTCAAGAATTAAAGGAGCGTCATCAGACAAAATTCTAGGAAGACACGACTGAACTACATTTCTGAAGCAAGCATCCCACTCCCCCGTCACCAAAAATCTCTCAATCCTCAAAAACTGACTCCCACTACTATTTCTGAACCATGTATAATTCCCACCTGATAAATCCAAATCTATTAAACCCATTTCATTAATAAAATCATTGAATTCCACCATAGCTCACGAAAACAAACGCGAGCCAGAACGTTCATGAGGAAAGCGCACTATGTTAAAATCTCCACCAATGCACCAAGGAACAGCCCAATTAAACTGTTTAAGATTCTCCGATAACACCTTTCGATCTACATCAAGACATGGACCGTAAACTCCTGAGCTATGTTGCACGGACACGGCAGGTTGGAGGCGAATTCCGAGTCGGATACGACCGGGACGTGGACACGTCACGGACACAGCAGATTCGGCCCAAAATACGTTTTGCGGCCGAATTTGGATTTTCGAAACTTCCGGACACGGACACGGGTGCGACACGGTTGGGGGTATATTTGTCGACTACTAATATCGTAATCGTCATTCTCACTTCGTCCCTCAAATCCCCTATCAAAAAGAACCCTAGCCCCCTCAAATTCCCTCATCGCCGACGCCGACCATCCACCGAATGACCTATGCCGCCGGCCGGGCCCCTTGCCCCTTCGAAGGCAACCTTCTCTCCCTGTGCGCGACTGCGTCTGTCTTCTCTTCGAGTCTTCGACTGATCGTATTCGTCGATCTACTCTTCGTCTTTGTCAGTTCGTCTCTTCTGAATCAATCCGCCACAACCAGGTAGGTATTCTTCATTTCTTCTCTCTTTTCTGAGTCTCTCTCCAGTCTCCTCTCTCTTCGATGTCATTTGTGTACTTTGTTATAAAATTGAATTATAAATTAAATGTTACTTGGTAATTGTTACAATATAGTTTTTAATATTTATAATTTGGTCCTTATATTTTGAATATTTACACTTTACCTCCCCCCGCACCCGTGTCCTATATTTTTTGAAAATCACGTATCCCCGTGTCCCGTGTCCGCGTATCCGTGTCCGTGCAACATAGCTCCTGAGAAAGCTTCCCACAACTGATTATTCACTTCCGACTCAAATAAACAGGAAACCGGGTGAATACCCTTCAATACCCCTTTTTTTTAACCTTCCTCACATCCCACATTAGCAAGATACCTCCCGCATTGCTTTCCGCCTCTAAAAATTCCCAGTCAACCCAATTATAACCCCATAAATCTGGAACCACCCTTCTGTCCAGCACCCTTAACTTAGTTTCTTGAAGACAAACTAAAACTGGTTTCCACCTTCGAAGCATTGCTCTGATTGACAACCTTTTGTCGCGATCATTTAATCCCCTCACATTCCATGATAGGGCTTTAAAATCCATATCGACTTTTTCTACATCGTCTCCTTCCAACCCCATCCTCATCCTCTTCCCTGAAAAAAATCATAATTGAGGCCGCAACACAACTGTTTCAGTTCTCTTTTACCTGTCACGAGATTTATTTAGGTTCTTGCCACTACCTTCACTTGAAGTTCTGCATTTTTTATTAATATCTAAAAGTAGGTCCATAATTTTGTCCTCAAATCCATTACAAGACACTCCCAAAAATGTACTGAATCCTTTAGCCCTCCGTTTCACCCACTGCAAGACGTCATCTTCCCATTCACTGTTCGTAATAGCTTCAGCTTTGCAGGTTTCAGAAGGATGAATCACCGTCAAAGGTTCAACAAAGACTGGCAAACGACCCTTTGGGTGTGTGTAACATCTGGGACGCCTTCCAAAAGATTAGTTTTCGAATTCCTGCTTGAGTCCAAAACAACAGACTCGCCTCTCCCTTCCCCACCCTCATTAGGCATAGCTGATGGTGAGAAACGGCTAGCCTCCAAAAACATTACCTTCAAGAACTCCATAAAGTAGGATTACTTTTGTGCTTAATCTTCACAATTTTAATACTTTGATTGTTTGTGCTGTTATTTGTTTGATCAGCACTTTGTAGTTAGCATGTATCATACTTGATCCATTTCAATTCATAAGACAAAATTTTCCCACCTTTTCCGGTTCAGTCAGCCAGAACTGCCATCTTTTGGCTAAATGAATATTCCCTCCTATACAAGATCATGTTTCACTAAGCAGAAATACAAGTGTTGTTTGATATGGTATGTTTACCCAAATATCCATCCAAAAATGGTTACACACAATTACATGGCGAAATTGTTCCAATCAAATCATACCACTCGATCCCAATTCCCAAGCCCCGTTACCTGAGGCTTCTTTAGAGGCTCAACAATGCGATAAAGACTCACTATGGTTGATTGGTTTCCCGCAATTACTTCCACTCAACATTTTCACCAATACTACTAATAATTATGTTGTTCACTACAAAAGCGTATGTTGAGGGTCTTTTAATAAAATTGGTAGGGCTTGAAAAATGTATTGATGCCTTCACTCCAAATTGAATGTCTCTTTTTAAAAAACAAATTGTCCAAAAATGAGTGTATCATTTTTTCTATAAAGATACTGTATTCAAATTTTCTATCTAACATGGTCCAATGTGCATTTGCAATACTATAATGTTGACATTTATGTATAGTTACAAGTTACAACTATTATGTCTTAAAAGTCAACTTCCTTTTTTTTTTGATAAGTAAGAAAGTATTATAAATATGTTAGCGTCAAAACAGGTGACACGTCCTTTGTACACACGGAGTATACATGAAGAAAATTAATTACATACTAAGCTACCCACAAACTTTACAAAAGGGTCATTATGCATTGAGTACTCCCTCGGTCCATAAAAAGAGTTATAGCTTGACTTCTTAAAATCAGTTTGATCATTATTTGCATTGATGTTTCATAATGTACTTAAATAGTTGTAACTAACTAAACTATAACCATTATGAACTACAAAAAGTACAGCGAGTTGTAAGCTTTATAGTAAAAAAAAAAACGCTAATAAACACATATGAAATCTCCCTATACCCCGCTCACACGTGGAGGAGTTGAATGCGTCATACGTACACATAATATAGGGTCTATCCATATCCATTTTTCTAATATTGCGAGTAAATGCAAGCTGGATGATTTGAACCCTAGTTCTTTCAATGTTAAGTACTCACTCCATGTTTGCTGGACTCATACATGTTCTAAAAGTACACAACATGAGGCGTAGATGTTGCAGTTCGACGCATTTAGCGTAAAATCTTAAAATTTTAGCACGGCACACGCCTGCTTTTGCACCCATTTGTAACTTCGTTCGCCTCATTAGAGAGACGTTCAACAATGTATATTTAGCTCATACCGGTTGAATCCGACTTTGAAAAGTCAACGTAACTCTTTCTATGGGATGGAAGGAGTACATTATAAGCATAACAATAAATCTTTCTAGGAATTCCATTCAAACACATTGACACCTTGGCTAATAAAAATATCAGAAGTCATTTTTCAACCAGAAATGATAAGATCAACAAATTGACAGCAGTTCCTATAAAGGAAAGGTATGGGAAAAACTTAGAAAATACCGTCCTACCGGTATTTTTTGGAAGACGGATCTCCCCGACCCGTCCCACTATGTGTACTGGTATTTTCTGTAAGACGGATCTCCCCGACCCGTCTCACTGTGTGTTGATGGGCAAAGGAGAGAGTGGACCTTCGAATTACAAATTAGGATCATAAGACATTGTCATAGGAGACTTACTCCAAAGGAAATGGGTGCAGTAATCCCTGAAGTAAAAATCTGATACGATTCCCGCTTGAGGTGTGGGCCGTGTGGCCCAATAAAAATATAATTTGGGATTAATGTATCCGTTATATAAGAGTAGATACTCTCAAACAAATGACATAACTGCAATATTGCAAACATGAATAGCACTACTAGATGTTTATGATAACATAATTCAGCTAGAAAAACACGCCGTTTGGCTGCCAAGAAAGCACGGGAAAACAAAACAATTAAAAAAATAACATAATTGACAGGTTAGGCAAACCATGAACCATTTTCTCAACGAACAAAAAGGGAGAAGACTTACAGTCTCCGAGCTTATTTGGAACGGTGACTGAAGATTTGACGCAAACTTCGAGAGGGTCTGAGGAAGCCATAGCCAAGGTCAAGTTTCGTCTGAGTCCAGAACGTCTGAAATGGCTAGAATTGCTGGTTAAGAAAGTGCGAAATTGGGGGGTTTGGAAGTTGCAGGTAAGGCGTTTGATGGTTTTCGACAATGCCGTAGCCGACGGCTGCAATTTAGCGGTTGACATTTCCGCTTATGAGATGTGGAGAAGCCGCGAAGGTGATCGGCGTTTGTCGCTATAGTCTACTAACTCTCTGTGTGTGCGTAAGGGATGAGGTTTTTGCGTTTGTGAATTGAGCGGGGAAGGGGTAAAGTGAAAAATCAATCCCTATAGCACTATATATGGTCCGGGTGCATGCAACGAGAACGAGTGTAGGCAATACCACGTGGTGGGAATGGGGATATATTATGGGTAGCGCTATTTCAAGTTTTCAACCCACATTCTTCAAGTTGACCCATCCCAAAAAATTCTCAAAAATATAAACTTCTTATTTTGTCCTTTCAATTAATCTCAAAAAAAAAATTAAAATATTCCGACCATATTGGCCGAACAACAGTGTATTGTTTGGATAGAGCATACCGAACAACCAAGTTGGTTTGAAAATTTTGGAAATATTTTTAAATTTTTTTAACTTAATAGTGTTCGGCATGCTTTAGCCGAACAATGTAGTAGTGTTCGTTCAAGGAGGTTCAAACATTTTAAAAATATTTTTAAAAAAAGTAAACTTAGTATTGTTCGGCATGCTCTAGTTGAACAACATTGTTTTGTTCGGTATGCTCTAGCCGAACAATTGAGGGTAGGGCAGTGCCGGTCCTGAGATTCTGAGGGTCCTAGGCGATCATAAAAATGAGGCCCCAACATATACATGTAAAAAAAACCTACAATGTAAAATTAACGACTTAAAAAATATCAAATTTAACATTATTTGCATATCTATATAATAATTAAAAAAATGAAACGGTCCAAACATTATTTGCATTCTTCGTCCACTCCCCTGTTTTTTCTACTTCTTAATGGCTTCAATTTGACAATTATATTTTTTATTTCACTTCTTGGGGGCTGCATACAGACCTTCTTTACTTTTGTGTTTGTTGTCTCTAAAAGTAAGGGAATAACACATTCGCACTTCTCCTTCAATTTTCAAATAGACCCATTATATATATATATATATATATATATATATATATATATATGTGTGTGTGTGTGTGTGTGTGTGTGTGTGTGTGTGTGTGTGTGTGTGTGTGTGTGTGTGTGTGTGTGTGCGCGCGCGTGCTAAGTGAGATTAGGATTTAGGGGGCCTATTTTGGGTTGAAATTTTGGGGGGCTCTAGGCGATTGCCTAGTTGGTCTAGGCCCAGGGTCGACCTTGGGTTAGGGGGCGATGAAGGGGTGATCAATTTATAAGGAGGGTAAAATAGGAAGAATGACTTTTGAGAATTTTTGGGGGGTCAACTTGGAGGAATTGGGGGGCTGAATAGCGGCACCCATATATTATACACCTATTTATCTTTTAGGGCTAAATGCACCATTAGTCCCTAAACGTTGGTTAAATCCATTATCAGTCCCCTAATTTTAAAATTGATCACCATTGACCAAACATTACCTTTTTTGTTCACCGCTAGTCCCCAACACTAACATCATTAGTGTATTTCAGTGAAGTGAGCATGTTCCACTCACAAGCACAAAAATTGAGGGCAAAATATATTTTTTGATTTCAAACAAGAGGTTAGTTTGTTATCATCGTCAAAACTGAGGGCTATAGATAACATCATAAAAATAAGTGAGTCATGTGAAAAATTCGACTCCCACTTCATCACATTCATCTTCAGCTTTTGCGACCTTTCCCCGTCACCGCTCTCCTCCGCGAAAAAAATCATTCCCAGTCACCCTCCCCAATAAATACTCCTTCTTCTTCGCCAACTACGCACCAGAATCACAAGTCACCATAGACATCCACACTGAATTATACAACTTAGACACCGACGGTGTCAAGGATTTCCCTCCTGCCGGCTTAACTGAGCTTCCAATGATTTGCTTCACCATGTTTTTCGCTCACATTGTATTTCTAGGTTTCTTGGGTTACATGTGTCTGCAAAGGTATCAAATGAGATTGGAATTCGTACATAGGATCCATCTTCTAATGGGTGGGTTGCTCATCGCGAAAGTCTTGAACTTAATTTGTGCTGCTGAGGACAAGTATGGATGGCACGACGGAGTTGGTGGTCAGAGACGTGGGCTTTGTAGAGGAAGAAGGTGAAAACGGAAATGATGTTAAGGAAAGAGGAGGAGAGGACTTGGGGGAACATGGAGATGGTCCGGCAAAGATCAGGAGGGGTGAGGCCGACGGCAGAGATCGAAAGGGAGTCTATTTAAAGAGGAACTGGGTAGTAAAATTTTCAATTGGCCCCCTTATTTTGATAATGATATCCATGACCCCATATTTTGATGATGGTAACAAACTGATCCCTTATTTGAAATGAAAAATGTTTGTTCTACCCTTAATTTTTGTGCATATGAGTGGTACATGCTCACTTAACGGCAATACACTAACGATGTTAGGGCTAAGGGTGAACAAAAAGGACGATGTTGGTTCAATAGTGATCACTTTTAAAGTTAAGGGACGGATGATGGGTTTGACCAAAATTCACCGGGATGATCATGATCCGGTTCGGTTCAATTTTTAGTCAAAAAATAAATACTCAGAATCAGCCGATATTTTGATTCTTAAAAAATTCAAAATTAGAATCAACTCAACTTCTATGAGAACCAATATTTTAGTCCGAGACAGAACAAATCCAAAATTCATAAGAACTAGAACCAGACCAAATATTTCGGTTTTATTTAATAAAACAACAAATTAGTAATCTCTGATCTAATTATGAGTTTATATTATCTTTCTCATTAAATTAATAGAGTTTTTTATTTATACAAAAATAAAAAGTAAAAGTGTCGAATTTTTTTTTCATGAAATTAATGAAGTTTCTTATTTATATTCTATAATTAAAAAAATGTAAGAAAGCAACATACTTAAACATAGTATTTTCCATAAGATTAGAGGATATAGTCATGCTAACATCTAATAATCTCGATGAATGTTAATGGTCGAGAAGGAAATAAATAAAAATTTACTAGTTATATACATAGTTAGGTTAATACTTATTTAGTAATATATATATATATATATATATATATATTAAATCTATCAGTTTGGTTCCATTCTAGAACCAATTTATTAGTATTATAACCGAGACCGAACCAATTATCCAGTTCTACTAAAACTCAGAACCGAAACCAAACCAATAAATTGGTCAGATCAATTTTTTATTAGTTTGGTCTGGTTTGATTTTGAATTTTTTTTGCTTACCCCCAATTTTCACTATTTATGTTTCATAAGATTCATTTTCATTTAGTAGTATTGAGCGTCGTCCATTAGAGTTTATATAAGACTATAAGACGAGTTATCGACAATATTGGCCTTGGTAGCTTGGTTGGTTCTTAGAGGTGGCAAATGGACATCGCAATGCCCATGTGGGCAATTGACTCAAATGAACGGTTGAAAAAGTATCCACTTGATAGCATGAGCATAAATAAACTGGCCAAAAATAGAAATGGGAGCCCATAGACGCTTATTATCCCCTATAACCAAAATTTTATTTGACTCATATTTCGTTAGTATGCTAATTATGAATCTAATAGAATTTCATATGGTAACCAACTCTCATTGATTCAATAGCTCAAGTAAATATGGAACCAATACCCTTAATTATCAAGTTGTGTTAACCCTAAAACAAATCACAAGTATAATTATACAGGTCGGATGTAATTGAGAGGGTTCGGGGGCATGTGACCCCACTCGAGCTATTTTTCCCCCCTTGTAAAACGGTGGCGTTTTAGCCTTGGACCCTTCAAACTTTTTTCTTCCCTTCCTAGATCAGGTCACGCACAACACAACAACCATAAACCCAAACAAACAAAAAAAAAGTTCACCAAGCCACAGCACGGCAAACCCTTCTTCCTCCACTAAAAAATCTCCAAAATTTCGTTAGATGTTGGTACAAAGTTTGAAGAGGGCATGAATTAAAAATATTTTAAAGAATTTTTGGTAATAAACACACTTCCTCTCCCCTCTTTATTTTATTCGAAATTAGGGCTTTAATTTTGGGTTAAATTTGTGACCTCTCTAAAGAATTTTCCTGCATTCTCTATTGATTATATGTGATCACGCCACAAAGATGGGGTGACTAAGCTGGTAGTCCACGTAATGGACCGGAGCTGACGTGTCCGGAGTTTGATGGTCACGTCGGTGAAAGTGGTACCCAGGTACCAAGTTTGCTAGGATATCGGGCTTAGATTTTGTACTTGCTCTTGGTTGTTGGATACGAAAAGAGAACTAGTTAGGGCCGGGGTTTCCTGGGCCTCACATCCTCCAGGTGTGAGTCGATCGTCGAGGGGTATACGGGTATATGGGAGGCATTCCCTTAAGCTTCCGGTGAGTGTTTTTATAGTAATCTCTCTATCTTTTTTGTATGCAAAAGGCTCTTTTGTTAGGTTTCGAATGCAAAGTCAATCTTACCTTTCTTGAAGGGAAAGGTTTCCTTTTATAGTAGATTAGATTTGGGATCATGATCGTACGGGGGGGACTTGTTCACTGGTAGAATTTCTTTGGCGGCCTCTGAGTGGTTAACAGGTTGCATGTGATGTGCCAATTTAGGCGATGCGATGGCGGAAGGTATGGCTGCGTGCTTGGCTCCAGCTCGTGAGGAAGGCATGCGGATGCTATGTACGAGGATATGGGCTGACCTATCTTGTACGAAAGAGTTGTCGGCCGGCATGTGGTCCTGCCAGCGTGGTCGGGTGTTGTGTATGATCGCCAATAGTGATCGGCGGTTGATGGTCGCCGGTGGTGGTTCAATGGTCCTTGGCCTTTGGTGGGACTGCCCAAGTGGAATCCACGTGGTTAGTCCACGTCTGGGGACCAGTCGGGTCCTTTCAATAACCAGAGTTTCCAAGTGCGAGGATTTATCCTTAGCTTGGAAAGTATAGTCGAAATTATGCTTTCGATTTTGTCATTGATCCTCGAGGTTTCCTCCGTTTTTCGTTTGTTTGTGGTCGCTCCTCGATTTTGACGATTGGTCGGTGGTTTTGCTGAAGCCGATCACTTTGACGTCGAGGATGTATGTAGGAGTTATTAGTGGAATTTTCCTAGGAAATTGGTCCGCCGTTTGCATTAAATGGACGGTATACAAGGAGTCATAGGTAATCATTGTAATTACTCTTCCAAAATGTGACGGCGTCCGCATTATCAAAAATCGGTTTTGCGGCCATTTAGGCTGCGTCGCCTAAACGTGTCGACCGGGGGGTGGTTAGCCGGGATCCAGCGTTTTTGTTCGAGATTAGGCATTAGCGTGAATTTTCCCGACTTTTCACTTCACTCTTCATTCTCCACAATTTTCTTGAGTTTCTTATGAGTTACGCTTAGGCGAAGAACCTCTTCACTACCTACCATTTTTGACATTTCAGTAAGTTTCTTTGCTCTATAATCCTAATTTCGGGTTAAGCCTTCTTCTCCTCTTCCTTTTGATACAAATTTCGTAGGTTTTTTAGTCCATTTTGAGTGTTTTCTGGTTTTGTAACTTTTCGAGTTGACCTGGCTTTTCGTGCAGGGAGCAGCTAACCTTTCGGTGTTTGTCCCTTCTGGATCCTCGCTCGATTTCCGTTTCTTGCTCGCTCCCTTTAATCCGCACAGTGCTGTCTTCCTTTTCTTCTCTTAGAAATTAAACTTTTTTGATTTGCTAAGTTTCTAGGGTTAGGCTTTTTTATGAACCACTGTCCATACATACATATACGCCCCCGGCGAGACCCTCTTCCTCATCCTCGCCCGGTTCTTATTTGCCTTCAAAGCAGTATGAGGACAAAAGCACGTTAGCCAGACCCGGCGTATGCCGATCTCAGAAGGCGAAAAGGTTATACTGCAAACCAAGGCGCTTACATTAGAGTGAGGCCAAGAGCTGGCGACATTATTGGTCGATGGCGGTTATCATATGGAGGGTTACACTCCTCTCCAGGCGAAGTATGCCAACGAGACATTCGGTAGGCGCCCATGCTTGTGGGATACGACCCGGGGCCATAGGTATCTCTTCAATCGATATTATTATTGAGGGGGCCAGCCGATCCTTGCGAGCAAGGCCACTGGCGTTGAGAAAGCGAGGTGGAAGTTCCTCATTTACATTTGCCCACGATCGAAGAGTCTACATGGCCGGGTGATGCTCACTCCCGCTCGTAGGATACTAAGGGGTGGAGGAGGAGGGTATAATGTATGGCAGTGGCGTGGGCAGTGGGGCCGAGCAGTATAATCATAGTCGGAAGAGGTTTCGGGGATGCACCCCACAATTCAATTAGTATGGGCGAGTTGAGGGTTATGAAGAATAGGGTAGGTTTTTATATTTCCTTTTTTGAGGCGGGTCTTGCTGCCCACTCGACCCTCTTATCTGCGAGCTACTC
>JABEVN020001660.1:0-24050 GCA_013146195.2 Codonopsis lanceolata | reverse complement strand
CTCTATCTAGTATCCACCATTAACACCTACAATACCTTATTAATAAAAATAAATCTATCACACAACCAACCCCAAAGCCAAGGAACCTATTCCGGCTGAAAGCTAAATTTATAATCATAGCTCGATAATAATCCGACGACCCTATCCCAAGACAGAAATCCAAGGTCGTACACTGTGGGAACAAATAATAGCACACAAATAGCAAATAATGGGTAGGCCATAACGGCGATACACCGCAACTTAAAACATACGCGGAAGCAAATTATATACAACAAGGGCGCCGAGCTAACAAGCTCAAACTAAAACAACCAAAGAGATGATTAATCTCTCGGTCCAAAAATTTCGATTCGCAGCTGACATTGGGCACGAACAAACTCCCCGTTATGCAATTCAAATATATAGCATAAAATAAAACCAAGTCATCGGCGGCTACTTCCTAACTCAACATTAAACTAAGTCTAAGACTCTAGTCTAACAACTCAACGGCTAAATACATGCTCGGAGAACATCATAATAAACTAGCAATTTAACATGCTAAACATAAACCAACTAACCACGCACGACTAAAACCATTTGCTACCAACAAAATAAGTGCTAACAGTTATTTCAACAACTATAAAGCATATGGAAATACAACTATATATATACACATCAAGCACAACCACCAATTCCGTCAAAAGAATAGTCTAACCACATAATTACAACATTACAAACCATACAGGTTTGCTACCCAAACATGAAGTTTATGTAACTTCATCTTCCCAACGACCTCACCAAAAAGAAAATGAACACCTAAGTAGCAACCTTGATCAAAAGACTTCCTTGCCAAAGTAACCTTCTTGATCATTAGCTCGCTCTGATCTAGGGAAAACAACCAACAAATAAAAGTAAGTCACAATGACTTAGTAAGTTACTAACCATAACTCCCTACCATGGCATAATGCTCATTATAAAATATATCATGCTATTGTCATGAAATAACCTCATAATCATCATGTATGGCATCCATGCTCAACATTAAATAAATATCATCATAGTATAACATCTTACCAAAATCCATGTTAAGGCATATAAGTCTTAACAATAATAATTTATACCTTTGGCATAAAACAATATTCCAATAAAATTCATGTGATAGCATTTATGCTTACAACATTAATCAATATGTTATCTATTAAGTATAACATGTAAGAAACCAAACCATCAACATATCATATCCAATTCACTAAGCACGTATTCACTTAAGTACTAGTGAAGCAATTCATATATATAAGGGATATGATACCATTACCAAAATTCCTCCTCAGCGGCGTGTAAACGCTCCCCGCAAAAACACGTAAAAACCCTTATGTGCCCTCGATATCCCTCTCGTAGATATCGACGTCCCCGAGAGCTCTCCGCTCGAGTTCCATAGTTATCAAAGTCATGTGTATTACTACAACTAAGATAAACTACTTCCCCACCGTGGCCATCGATGGAGGGGTGTGTGCAACCCGGCACGACGATACATCGAAATCACGAATCCCATAATTCGTGAAAACAATGTATCGACCCACCAAAGACTCATGCATCGACGCCAGCGCCGGTGGACTCAAGACCCAAGCACAAGTAATATATACTCATATGCTCAAAACAAGTAGGTAAACACTCTACCATCAAACTAGTCATGCAATTAATCCACAACTAGCATAAACATCACAACCGAGAATCATATAAGCTCTCATAATCAAGTGTGCTTCACACACTCCAAAACTTCTTGGAGGCTCGACCTCCATGAATTCTACCCAAAATTCCGTAGGACTTAAAATCATAGTTCCTAGGATTCAAACTAACCCAAAGGTTGACTCCGTTGAGTTCATTCTAAGTTTTCCGAAATTTCAAGGAATAGAAGCTTAGGCTTCATCATCCCCCTACATTCATATCTATCGTCAAAACCATAAACCCGACGATCAATACCCTCACATAAACCCCACAAAACGATTAACAAGGTAACTTAGAACAAATTAAACATCTTGGTTATAAATTTATTCAAGTCACCATACCAACCAATAATTTCCAATTCATGATTAATTCACACAATATAATTTAATATGCTCTACTAAACATATAAAACATTCTAATCATGCTCACATCATTAATTTTTGCAAGCTAATCAAAATTAGGCAAGACGCCCTCCAAGCATCTCATCCAAACCAACATTAATCCACATTGTCAATCAACATAAACAAGTTCATTAGGCTAGTTAGAGCATGAATTTTACAAATATCATAGTCTCACATAGGCCAATTGAGTTCTAGCATTCAATTGAAAACCTAGGGTTCATACATATTCTATAACCCTAACAATGGCTTCATTGACCTCAAATACCACGAATGGCTGCTTCCAGAGATCAATGGAGCTCAAAATCAAGGAAGAGAGGTAGAAACTTACAATTTCTCGGCCCTACAAAGCTGAAACTCGAACTCAACGATGAACCCGTTTTTCTCACTCCTCTCTTCAATCTTGCGGGTTAGATGGAGAAGAAGACACCGGCTATGGCTTCCAAGCTTAGCCTCTTGAAGCCCTAGAATCGCCTCAAGCCCTCACTGCCTTGGTGAAGTGGTCGCAGGAACGCAAAGGGAGAAGTCGCAATATTCTGTCGAACTGAAGAAGAGTGCGGCAGATTTTTGGGTTTTATAAGGGGGATTAGTTCACTAATCAAATCACTAATTACCCCCTAATTCTCTTAATAGGTGATTAGGATTAGTCTTAGGCTAATTAAGTGAGGTTAGAATAGGTTTAAGTTGGGTTTAATAGGCCAACGTTCGGACGGCACGTGAGACCAAACCAAAATCCCGTAAAACGGTGAGGACCTTGCGGTCGCATCCCTAATTGCTTGATGCGGCGCATCAAGCCTTTTTCAAGCCTAAAGACTCCATGTTTTCTGCTTTCCTTGCTCGGTCCCGGACTCTCCCGCATTCAATCCCAAGTCCTTCCAAGCCAAAAATGGTCTATAAATCAACCTTAATAACCTCCAAACCATAACCAAAGTAATCAAGCCTCAAACCCCATCAAAACAAGGCCAAGAAACCAGCGGTAACTCCCGAACGACTAACGGCCGAAAAGTTAAACTGAAAGGGTTAACGCTAAAATCAAACTAGCAACCCAACCCACAATGCAACAAGCATCTAACCAATAACCAAGGCATGTTAATGATGTTATAAATTCCTTCAAACAATTTTCCATGTGTTAATCACATAAACGAAGTCCGAGATTCAACACATCTCGCGAAAGAAAAATGCATACATGCATCTCCAACAACGTCAATGATCATGCTATTGACTCTATACACAACCGGGAGCTAAATGAACATATTCATCATGATTATAAATATATGAATTCATGCATATCACAAGCAAGCAGTATTTCAGGGTTTTACATTCTCCCCTACTTTAAGGAATTTAGCCCCTAAATTCTTACCGTAGTCATCGAACAAATGAGGATATTTCTCTTGCATCTCCAACTCGGTCTCCCAAGTTGCTTCCTCGATCTCGTGATTCTTCAAGGACTTTCACCAATGGAATTTTCTTGCTTCTCAAAACTTGCTCTTTCGTGTCAAGTATCTTCACCGGCGGACGCTCTCAACATAAGACAAGTCCATTTGAAAAGTAATCTCTTCATACTCAAGAACATGGGAATCATCCTTAAGATATTCCCGAAGCATAGACACATAAATACATTATGAATCTCGACAAAGACGGCGGTAAAGCCACCCTCATGCCAAACTCCCAACTCGCTCCGAATCTCAAAAGGTCCAACATACCTCGGTGATAATTTCCTTTCTTTCCAAATCTCTTGGTACCCCTTCTAGGCTATACCTTAAGAAATACTAAGTCTCCACTGACCCGAAACTCCAAATCTCTCCTTCTATTATCTGCATAGCTTTTCTCGTCGACTCGAGCGTGAGCAATCTATCTCGAATTATTTTCACACTCTCACAGGCATCGGCTGAACAATCCCCTCAACCCCATAATTTTTGCTTCTCCAACCTCGCCCCAGTCAGCAAATAGGAGATCTACACTTCCTCCCATAAAGAGCCTCATACTGGGTGCCATCTCGATGCTCGACTGTAACTATTGTTGTACGCAAATCGCCGCCAAGGGAAGATGTGTATCCCAACTCCCTTTAAAATCAATCGCATAAGCCCGTAACATATCCTCAAGTATCGATCGTTTTCTGATCAGTCTGATTTGACCGAGTAGGATTGAGGGTGAAAGCAAAGTTCAACTTAGTCCCCATAGCTTCCTGCCCTTGCCAAAACAATACTAATCGATGTAAACTCTCGATCGTCCGAAACAATAAACTGGAACCCTGCAATCTAACAATCTCCCATACAATGCTAGCGGAGGACCTACAAAAAAGGCCTGCGCAAAATTTGACGATCAAGTGGCCTTTACGGACCTCTATCTAAAGGCGAAGGCCCGGCCGATGAGCGAGGCAGTAGCAAGCTAAGGTCCAAAATAGCGCCAAGGGCAAAGCCAAGAAAACAAGGCCGGAAGTGGCAACTCCAACTGAAGAGGAGCAGGCCAAATGGATCGAAGGAGATGAAGGAAGGCGAAGAAGGCACCGGGGCCATCCGGCCATTCCTCTCCTCCATCTACCCAAGCTAAGCCATCCTCTCACCACCTACAATCCACCAACCACCTTCACCATCTCCTCGCACTCCACTCCCAAACCAAGCGAACGAAGCGGAAACTTAGTAAAACCTTGAAGACCAGCCACCGACGGTCCCTCCAACCTCTACCGAGGCGGTAGCAATGAAGTCTCCTATTCACCATGAGGAAGAAAAGGAGAGCTACTCTGTCCCCTCAACCCTCTACCGCCAACCAACCAACTACCTATACCAACGCCCAACACTCAACTGTCAACCCTTCATCTATACCATCTACCGACGCCCAACCAACTACCGACGCCCAAACCTTACCTGTCAACGCTTCATCTATACCTATCAACCATTCATCTATTCCTCCTGAGTCATCTACTCAGAGGAATTCACCACCTCCGGAGGAGTCTATCCCTCAGGAGGAGCCTTGATCAATGTATTTTATACGTCGATTTTATATACTTCGTGACTTAAATTATGCTATTTCACGAGTCTTTTGAGTACTAATATATGTTTTCGGTGAGTTTTGTAAGTTTCGAGATTTGAAAATACGCGAAACTCCGGGGTTTTAAGTGCAAATTACAAAGAAAGAAAAATTGAAGAAAAATGAAGACTGTCAATCTGGACACCTTGCGGGACGCAAGTGCCTCGCACCTGCGACCTTAAGGTAGGCGAGATAGGTCCCGAAGTCGCTATCAAAGAATCAAAAGCCACCCACACGGACACCTTGGGACGCATGGTATCCAAAGACTTGCGACTACCGCAAGGTAGGCGGAATGCGAACCTTTTTGGATTTTCACAGTCATTCGATCCAATCACAACTCCCGAGTATATATAGAAGTCAGATGCCGAGCCTAAGAATAAGGAGGACGGCTGGAAGCTCTCTTTACATAGATTTTAGGTAGTTTTAGATTGTATAACATAGTTAGGTTTTGTAATTTCAAGTATTGAAGATCAAATCATGCCTTTCATCATTCCATGTGGTGTTCATCGTCCTATGATGAACTAAATCATCCATAATCTAGGAGGTGGGAGGTAACTTGTATCGAATTTATGTTTTGATTCATATATATATGTCTATTCAATGCTTGTTGATTGTGTTGTTTATCAATCCCTATATTATTTTGCTTTGAACAAATGAATGTAATCGCAAATAATAAAGGCTTAGAGGTGTGGATAACTGCATGACCGAGTGCATATGTCGTACACTGGCTCACCAACACAATAAATTGGACCTATCGAAGCACGAGAGTGATAAGTTAGGACCAGGTTCTTACATGATCTAGGTGACAGATAGATCATAAATCTAGGTGACAGCTAGATTGATAGTTCCTGTGCTTAGGATATAGAATGGGTGAATTTTTCGGGGATGGAGGCTGAACCAATTGTTCAACAGACTATATCTATTTTTAGTGAACGAACCCAAGACATTGAATGACATTATTATGAATTGAACATAAAGGAGATATAAGTGAAACCCAGAATCCTAGATTTCCACTCACCATAAGATCTTCATATCTGTTATTACTGTCTAATTAGTTAAACATCTATAACTAGTAATTTAGAGTAGAATTAAACATAAAAACCCCCTTAGGTTAATAATTTGCTATCTATAATTGCACTGTTCGTGATCACTTGTCTCTGTGGGTTCGACCCTTGCTTCCGAGTCTATTCTATAATAGTCTTGTACACTTGCAAGGAAATAGATAAAATAAAACATCGATCAAGTTTTTGGCGCCGTTGCCGGGGACAAGCTAGTTCACGTAGTTAGTTTGTAGGTAGCGTAGTTTTTAATTTAATTTAGTTTTTAGTTTAATTTTCAGTTTTCAAAAAAAAAAATACAAAAAGATTTTATTTTATTTTACCTTAATAGTTATTTGTTTTTAAATTGCTTTAATTTATTTGCATGCAAGGTCGTAGATCTTTAAATCCTGAATTGGTAGACTTAGATCAAGAGATAAATATTGTTAAAAGATACCAAAGATATTTTGAAAATCTAGCTTTCGAGCCTGATAATCAAGACCAACTGAATCGAGAGGATCCTCTGGTTGATCCTACAATGGAAGAAAATAACAATATTCGTAATCCTGAAAACCTAGTTGACCCAGTCAATAGGAATCAAAGACAAGAAGAGCCTGCAAGAAGAAATATGGAAGTAGTAGTAAATCAAAGAACTATTAATGACTTTAGTAGACCTTCATTAAATGTGGTGACATCATGTTTAGTCTTGCCAGATGCTGTTAGGAATTTTGAGTTAAAAGGACATTATTTTAATGCCATACCATCTTTTCATGGGATGCCCAATGAAGATCCTGTCCGGGCTTAAGAGAATATGAATACATGATGAGTACTTTTCCTTTAGGAGGGTTGACTGAAGATCAAATTAAAATGAAATATTTTCCCAGTGCATTAAAAGAATTGGCAAAGAGATGGTTTATGAACCTAACACCAAACAGTGTTTTACTTGGGCACAATTATATGATTTGTTTATGAGCAAATTTTACAAACATGCATCTCTTACGAGTATAGAAAACAAATCATGTCATTCCAAAATGAACCTGTGAAACATTCCATGAGTCATGGGATAGATTTAAAAATCGCTTATTATGTGTCCTCATCATAATTTGGCTCAACATGTGTTAGTGCTTCAATTTTATCATGGTCTTTCGCCGAGTTTACAAACTATGGTTGATAGTGCATGGTGGTTCTATTAATAGAATGACACCGAAGCACTAGAAGAATTATTTGAGATGCTAAGTATTAATTCCCAACGTAAAAGTGCTAGAGGTAAAAATAGGAGCCTATATCAATTACAAGATAATTCAAATACACAAGCTCAATTTGAAAATTGGCAAACTCAAGAAGCATGTGCTCTATGTGGATTATATTCTCATGCTACTAATTTTTGTCCGTCAAGTGCTATGTATTCTGAACAGGCTAATGCTATGAATATGTATCCTCAAAGGCCAAGGAATGATCCCTATTCAAATACATATAATCCTCGGTTGGAGGAATCATCCTAACTTTTCTTGGGAGGAAATAAGCCTTTGCAACCTCAACAATTCCAACCTCAACCACCACAACCTCCACAGCTTGCCAAATCAAAATCGCTTGAGAATTGAAGAAGTTCCCAAGCAAGAAGTAGCTAGTAAAGGTCAAGCGCCTTTGATGAAGTACATGCTTGAAGAAATTGAAAATCTAAAGAAACATATTGAAAATTCGAAGCAAATAAAAGAGAAGAAGGAAGTTCCCTAGTCAAACCGAAAGCAAGCTAAGTCAATCACCGCCCTGCGAAGTGGTAAGGTGATAGGTGAAGAGGTAAGTGATCCCGATCCTTCTTCTTGCAATAATGCAAATAGAAAATTCTGAAAAGTAATAGAGAAAGAAATCGAAAAGATAGTGATAGTGATAAAGTGATTGATGATTTAGTAATCAAGAGGTAGAAAAAGAAAAAGAAGTAGAAGTAGAGTTAGAGGTTCCAAATAAGGAACAAGAAAAAGAAGAAGAAATTCAAAATAAAGATAATACAGTTGAAGAAGATAAAGAGTTAGATCAAGAAGAAGAGGAACCTTATGTGGCTCCACCACCTATGTTCCTCCATTCCGTTTCCAAGAAGACTTATGAAAACCGAATGGACAAACAATTCACGGAAATTTATAATATGTTATCCAAAGTAAATGTTAATTTACCTTTGCTTAATGTTATTAAAAATATTCCACTTATGCAAAGTTTTTCAAAGATCTTCACTCTAAGAAACACAAGTTTGAAAACAACGAAAAGATTGTTGTTTCTGAAAACGTTAGTTCTGTTTTACAACCCGAATTACCACCTAAGTTGAAAGACCCAGGTAGCTTTAATATCCAAGTCTCCTTGGGAAGCTCTAAAAAGATGAAAGCAATGCTAGATTTAGGAGCAAGTATTAACTTGATGCCTTTCTCGGTCTATAAACAATTAGGTTTAGGAGAACTAAAACCCACTAATATGCAATTACAATTAGCTGATCGCTCAGTTAAATATCCCTTGGGTATAGTGGAAGATATCCTAGTTCAAAGTTGATAAATTAATCATACCAGAGACTTTGTGGTTCTAGAGATGGAAAGGAAGATATGCACTAATAATGAAGTCCCAATATTGTTAGGCGACCATTTATGGCTAATACAATGATTAATGTGTGAAAATGGTAAACTCACAATGTCGCCCTAGGTGAAACAGTTGAAATTTCTGTGTTCGATGCTATGAATAGACCTAGTGACATGAGTGCCTGTTTTTCAATAGATGAGATTGAGAAATTATCAACCGAAACTTTGAAAAGAGGAAGATTATGAGAGAGATAGATTTATTGTCTATGATGATAGCCCTATTCCTCCCATAAAAATTGACATTGAGGAAATTGAAAGAGAAATAGAGGAAGAAGAAAGATTAGAGAAAGAAAAGCTAGAAGCTAGTAAAAAGAAAGATGAAAAAGAAATAAAGGTAGAATCAGAAAATAATTCTGATGAGTCAGAGAAAGTAGTAGAAGAAAGTTATGAAATCAAAGAAGATGAAGTAGAGATTCTAAAATCTCTTTGAAGAAATTGAGATAAAAGATATTGAGATAGAAGATATTAAGGAAGAAAAGCAAGAAGAGAATAATGAGGCTAAAATAAAAGAAACTATTAAAGTAGAAAATTCTGAATTTATGCCTTCCATTAATTCTCCCAAAGTCGAAGAATTAAAGCCATTACCATCCCACTTAAAATATGCATTTTTAGGGGAAGGTAACACTTTGCCCGTTATTATATAGCAAATTTAATTTAACGAAAAACAAGAAGCAAGTTTGTTAAAGTTTTATGGACACATAGAGAAGCTTTAGGATGGTCCTTAGCTGACTTAAAAGGAATTAGTCCCTCTATGTGTATGCATAAAATACATTTAGAAGAAGGTAGTAAACCTTCTAGAGAAAGACAAAGAAGACTTAACCCACACATGGAAGAAGCTGTTAGGAAAGAAGTTCTTAAGCTCTTAGATGCGGGTATAATTTACCCTATATCAGATAGTAAATGGGTTAGTCCTGTTCAAGTAGTTCCTAAGAAATCAGGAATTATTGTTGTTAAAAATGATAAAGATGAATTAGTTCCTACAAGGACTATAACTGGTTATAGAATGTGTATCGATTTGCGTAAATTAAATGCGGCAACTAGGAAAGATCACTTTCCTTTACCATTTATTGACCAAATTCTTGAAAGATTAGCGTGTCATGAATATTATTGTTTTCTTGATGGTTTTTCCTGGATATAATCGATCCCTGTTGCACTGAAGACCAAGAGAAAACAACTTTACATGTCCCTTTGGTACTTTTGCTTTTAGGAGAATGCCTTTTGGGTTGTGTAATGCACCGCCTACTTTTCAAAGATGCATGATTTCTATATTTTCAGATTTAGTTGAAAGATGCGTAGAAGTTTTCATGGATGATTTTTCGCTGGAAATTCTTTTGATCACTGTTTAGAAAACCTTACATCGTCCCTAAAAGATGTCGCGAAACTAATTTAACTTTAAGTTGGGAGAAAAGTCACTTCATGGTAAAACATGGAATTGTCTTAGGGCATGTTGTTTCAAATAAAGGAATTGAAGTTGACAAAGCTAAAATTGAAGTTATTTCACAACTACCCCCTCCCACTTCAGTTAAAGGAGTTCGAAGTTTTCTTGGCCATGCTGGTTTTTATCGAAGATTTATAAAAGACTTTTCCAAAATCAGAAACCTCTATGTAATTTGCTAGCAAAAGATACTGAGTTTATTTTTGATAAAGAATGTTTAGAAGCTTTTAATTTATTAAAAGAAAAGTTAACTCATGCCCCAATTTTATCCGCCCCGATTGGTCACTCCTTTTGAAATCATGTGTGATGCATCGATTTTGCAATTGGAGCCGTGTTAGGACAAAGGGTAGATAGAAAGCCTCATGTGATCCATTATGCTAGTAGAACTCGAATGATGCTCAATTGAATTATACCACTACCTTGAAAAGGAATTTTTAGCAGTAGTATATGCTTTAGAAAAATTTAGATCATATTTGCTAGGATCAAAGGTGATAATCTTTTCTGATCATTCTGCATTGAAATATCTCTTAAGTAAGAAGGATGCTAAACCAAGATTAATTAGATGGATGTTATTGTTACAAGAATTTGACATAACTATCAAGGATAAAAAAGGAACCGAGAATGTTGTGGCCGATCACTTGTCTAGGTTAGAATTTTCACCCTTGCTTGAACGTCAATTTCTTGATGACTCTGTCCCCATTAATGACAATTTTCCTGATGAACAACTCTTGGCCATTAAAGATTCTGACCCTTGGTATGCTGATTTTGTCAACTATTATGTGTCTGATATCATTAATCCGGATTTTGATCATTATGAAAAGAAGAAATTTTTGGCGGAAACTAAAAATTACTTTTGGGAAGCTCCTCATTTATACAAAATTTGTTCTGATTCTTTAATAAGAAGATGTATTCCAGAAAAAGATCAACAAGGTATCATGGAATTTTTCCATGGATATTCTTGTGGTGGTCATTTTAGTGGTAATAAAATTGCTCGTAAAATTTTGCAATCAGGTCTGTATTGGCCTCTGTTTTTAGAGATTGTGAAGCTGCTTTTACTGAGAACATGCGACAAATGTCAAAGAACAGTGGTATAGAAAGAAAAGAAACGAGATGCCTTTACATGTTAATTTAGTAGTTGAAATTTTTGATGTTTGGGGTATTGATTTTATGGGTCCCTTCCCTGTGTCCAATAATTGCGAATATATTTTGGTAGCAGTTGACTACGTTTCTAAATGGATAGAAGCGGTAGCAACTAAGAATAATGATGGTAAAACAGTAGTCAAGTTTGTAGAAGATTTATTTGCTAGATATGGAGTCCCTAAGGCCATAATAAGTGACCAGGGAACGCATTTCACCAATAAGTTGTTAAATAGTGTCCTCAGAAAGCATGGTGTAACTCACAAGTTAGCTACACCTTATCATCCACGAACATCCGGACAAGTAGAAGTAAGCAATAGGCGATAAAAGCGGTGTTAGAAAAGACCGTTAGGCCTAATCGTAAAGATTGGGAATCTAAACTCAAGGATGCTTTATGGGCATACCGAACTGCTTTTAAGACACCCATAGGAATGAGTCCATATAGGATGGTATATGGTAAAGCTTGCCATTTACCAGTTGAGATTGAGCACAAAGCCTATTGGGCAATTAAAGAATTGAATTTAGATTTGACATTAGCTGGAGAAGAAAGACTGTTTCGCTTAAATGAATTAGAAGAACATAGACTTAATTGTATCGAATGCGAAAACTTATAAAGAAAAGACCAAAAGTATCATGACATGGGATTAGCCAACAAAATGCTTCACCCGTATGAAAGTATTATTGTTTAACTCTAGGTTAAGGTTATTCCCAGAAAGTTAAAATCAAATGGTGCGGTCCTTTTAGAATAGTACGAATTTATCCTCATGGGGTTGATATACAAAACCCCAAAAATAATGAAGTGTTTAAAGTGAATGGACACCGACTCAAGCCATATTTTGAGCCAATGTCGGTTGAACGAACAATTGAATTAATTCGCTTGGTGACAATGAACCACCAAGAGATTAGGCTTGGTCGAGCCAAAGACGTTAAACAAAGGCGCTAAGTGGGAGGCAACCCACTAATTTGAAAGTTATTAGTTAATTAGTTAGTTAAATATGTTTTTCTCCGTTAAATTTTATTTTTGGACATTTAATTTTTAAATCAAATATGCCAAAATTTAAGTTTGGGGGAGAAAAACATCTTAGTGTTATATTTATATGTTGCTAATAATTTTAGTTTAGAATTTTGTTTAGATTTTGCATACGTGAATTATCAAAGACATAACGGAAGTAACGAAAGGACTAAACTGCAAGCTGATAAAAAGCTGGAAAGAAAAACAAGTGGCAGTTTCTGTCCACCTTGCGGACGCAAGGTGTAAAGGACCTTGCGACCGCAAGGTCCCCAATAAATACGAATCTCGTGCAGTGAAGTGTCAGACATGGGGAATGAATGTAGAATCACAACCGCTTTTTGATCGACCACCTTTGGGACGCAGGTGTGGCGCACTGCGACCGCAAGGTCCCTTTATATATACCTTGGGCCATTCGCGAGAAACACGTAAATCTTCACTCCTCTCTTCATTCAAAGCCAGCTCCAAATACCTTCCAAATTCCGCAGATCTTCCATTATTCCGGCTTTAATTCCAAGATACTTCTTCTCTCCCTCAAACTCTTCATCTCCCTCACTCATCTCCCATTACACCCCACAATTTGAAGATTTTGAAGAAGAAAAAGAAGAGAACCACCATTGTTGCCGTCAAGATAAAGCTCCACTCCGGCTCATTCACTCAATTAAGGCTGCAAACAAGTACTCCTAACACCCTCTTTAATTTCGTACGTGAAATATTTGCATGCTAGGGTGCTAGTTAATTTTTAACGTAGATATAATTTTTGCATGCCTTAGATTAAATTTTAATTTTTTTTTAAAAAAATTTAAATTTATATAGGACTAATTGTAACTAAAATTAAATGGTGAATTTGAAATAAAAGTTTATCTGTTTCAAAATCATTGGCAAATTTAGTTGCATTTCTTCCCTCCAAACTTTTTGCCCAAAACAGAACGCCAATTTTTTTAATTTCAAAATATAAAAATCCTACATTAATAAATGCAACTGAAATTGAAACAAAAAATTGAAACAGAAGTTCATCTGTTTCAAAAACCATTGTAAAATTAGGCAGCATTCTTCCCCCCAACTTTTCCCCCGAAACAGGATGCGACAAAATAGTTTTCCATTGCAATATGAGTTGCAAAATTAATTATGCACATCAATTTCCTTTGGGAACTTTTTACACTGAAACTGATTTCAATTCGGTTGTAAAATTCCGTTTCAGTTGCTCTGTTTTCTTGTAGTGAGTAGAATATCTTGGCCGAGAGGAGCACCTATAGCCTCTGTATATAACTTCGAATCCCATGAAATGTACAAAAATAAGTGTCAAGTTTGTCTATATTTCTAAATATATTTTCATATCGATTATTTAACATGTAATTTGTAATTGTGTGTTTGTGTGACCATGTGTGTCCTTTGGGCCTTGACCATTGCTGCAATTTTGTAGAATGCATGCACCTTTTTTTTCTTTTTCTAGGTGATATATTGTAAATTACTAGCTAATTGCAAAATGTGTAATATACGTTTAATTTATGTAATACACTATATTTAGTTTCTATCATTCTAGAATTTTCTGCATAATTTTCTTAGCTCATTGCATTTTGATCGGATTGATCTCTATCACATGCAAAACTGCATAATGGTGGAATTTTGAAGAGTTTATATCCATAGTGTTTTTATCAAAATAAAAAAATGGATCGCTTATTCAATTACTCAATAACGATTCACTTGGCTTTGTGTTCTGGATTCATCTATTGTTATTTACAATTAATGTAACAAATATATTTACAACATTCAATTACCTTGATTTCAAATAATGATGAGTTTTTTTTACCCCAATTCAAATAAATTGAAAAGTGATTAAAATGTGAAATCTATCATTTCAAGGCATATGTCGGTCTCCAATATAAATTGACAACTTCTAGAGTAAGCAATGTCCAGCATTTCATTACTAACTATCCAAATTTAGTCGAAAAATACAAACAAAAGTGCTGTCATTTTTGGAAAGTATATTTTGGCATGAACATTTCCAAAAAAGGTGCACTTGTTTTTATATAGGCTAGTCAAGTGCACGCACGTTGCACGCATGTTGCACACATGTTGCACGTGTTGTTAATGATTTTTTAGACTCAATTTTTATGGTAGGGAAAATGTACAAAGCCTTACTATATGATATCGAATTACCATTCTTCTTTAATAGGTAGGTGTTCTCCATGTTAGTTAAATTTAACAGTATTTATAGAGAGGGATTCTCTCTGACTTTTGTAATCACTAATTAGTTAGTTAAAGGGTATCCCTCTCTCTTTCTGTCTTATTAAACCTAACTTATTTACTTTACCATCTGTCATGGCTTTACCGGCCCGCTCCCATTCCCTGCTCCAGCCTCCTCTCCCACCCATCCTCCTGCTCCTGCTCCCGAGATCAATAACTTAGTCCATCTAGTATTTTTATACAAAAAATAGTGTATCCTTAGCGTACTAGCTATCTTCAATACGGTTGTTACAACCTATAATATTTATGCCAACAAACGATTTTTTATCGTAGCTGGGGCTTATTTATTTATTTATTTATTTATTTTGGTTAAAGCAGGGCGGTACCTGCAGGAATTTTATTAATAAAACTGAAAAATACAAACGTGAGGGGGACAACCAGTCTTGCCCTTATAAGAGGGAGGACGGAGGAGCCTAACCTCGAAAACACACTACAAAAATAGGAAAGAAAATCAAAATCAACATCTACGAAAATTATGATAGCCATATAAATCTAACATTAAAGCCTTTTTCACCGGACCTGGAAGCTCCAAGAATGTCGAGAAAACCTTATGTCCTCCTGTTTTATGTGCTTCAGCAACCAAATGATCAGCTACAAAATTATGTTCTCTAAAAACATGGAATAACTGAAACGTGGAACATAAATCCTTGCACTCACGAAGAGCATAAATATACTGCCAAGGAGCCGAATGATGCTGAACAAGAACATCTATAGCAACCCGAGAATCTGATTCAACAATAACCTTAGAGAGACCCAAAGATCGACACAAGCATAAACCATCTCTTAAGGCTAAAATCTCTGCCTTCATATTAGTACCCTACTGAAAGTGTGAGCAAAAGGCACCAATAAATTCCCCTGTATGATCCCGAATAACACCACCACCCGTACACTCATCGTTGAGCGAAGATCCATCAGTGTTGAGTTTCACAAAGCCAAGGTTAGGCGGATGCCAACGAAGCCATAAACCTTTACGCAAAGAGGGAGACGTAACGGGAATCCCAAGACTTTGCAGAATAGCAGAGGCACGAGGACCACATGAAGCCTTAGGTTTATAAACAAAGAAAATATCTCGAAGATTATTTACAACCTTCCTAAAAATCTTCTCAGCATTCATAGGAGTACCTTCAAAACGGGCAGCACATCGAGCTTTCCAAATTTCCCTGCAACAGAACATAAAAACACCAAGTTGACAGACACCAAGTTGACTACGAAGAGAACTATACGACCATATGTCAAATAAATGAGAGATATTGGTATAAGTAGCAACCTTGCAGAATATCGACGCAAATCGACTCCAAAGCCCCGCTGCTATGTCAGAAAAGACAAAAAGATGTTCCAAGGATTCTTCATGATGATCAGTTTGGCAGCAGATACATTTGGAAGCAAGCTGTATACGCTTCAGACGAAGCTTAACATCAACCGCAAGAGCATTGTGAAACAGCCGCCAAATAAAGGCACTAATTTTAGTTGGTATCCACGCCTGCCAGATTCTGCGAGTGTGGCGACCCGACCCCGGGCCCGAGGTGGAACCGAGGGTCGGACCGCCCAAATAGGAGGGAAACAAGTAAACAAATAACATGCAAGGACTTAATTAAAGAAAACGACGTGACGCAACATTAGAGACGTAGCACGCCTCGGCACCAAAAGGCCGGTATTTTTAAAACTTTTCAAACCTGATAACACAGTTAAGCAATTAAACCAAGTCATCGACGACACTACATGCCGGAACCCAAGCTAACAATTTATGGACAAGAATTAAATAAGAGCTAATAGGATGCTCAGCGGAAGACTTATACATAGTGAACTATTAACAAGATAACCAAAGCTCGGCTTATACAATGCCGGCATCAAAAGGAATACAATTACTACAAGTGTTAAACTACAAGTAGCTAATAAAAGTAACAAGTTCAAGTTCTATACAAATTCCCAAGCATAGTCTAATTGACTTGCTTTAACCCATCGTCCTTGCAAAATAACAAAAGAAAGGAAGAGGACATCTAAACCACCTCTTCAACTGCAACGTCGGACCAAAAGAGGAACAAGGCACGAACACCGCAAGCCTCAACGGGAAGGACCTGTTTTGCTAGGATTTAAAGCAGTAAAGGGGAAATGGTAAGTCATAAAGACTTGTAAGCTATCAATCATGCATGTCATGGCAATATGCAACATACAAGGCAAGATATCGTCACATAAGCATAGAGATCATATATCCAAGATGCACATTGTTTCACATAGGTGCTCGTAATTAAATCACATAGGATAAGGATATATGGAGAGCTGGGCCGCTACGTAGTTCCTGCATACAAGCGTTATCTGGAATGTGAGGTGTCGGATGTGTGTAAGTACATCGACCTTCCGAGGAGATGCTCGGGATAGACACACCAATGATGCTCTAATGATTACAGCAAGGGGGCTACTTCCCCACTGTGGCCACAGTGGAGGCGTGTGTGAGCAGAGACGGGTATGCCAGCTGGACTCATGCAAATGCCAAGTAGTGTTTACTTAACAAATTCTCAAGTAGTGAATGAGGTCGACAAGAGCGATCTCGTTCATGACAAGTAAATTATTCTCATCAATAATCAAGTAGGATTGAGTTCGACAAGAGCGAACTCAACATGTTAAATAGGCATTCTATTATATGACATCCAGAATCAAGCATGGTAATCAATCCAAATTCAAGAGTCTAGAATTATTATTCTTAGTGAAAACGTGTTTAGACGTCGTAGGGATTGATCATTGAGCCGGTATTGTTCAATGGCTCACTAAATTTTACCCCGTTGAGTCGTCTCTAAAAATTCATCCAATAGAGTTTAAATGCTAAATGCATCCTAAACCCTTTTCTAAGTTCTCGTATAGGGTAGACTAGGCCATTAATCCACTTAACAACCATAGTCAAGAATTATCAATAATTCAAATTCATGGGAACCTTAGAATCATTATTTCAAAAGTTATTAAAAGCCAATGGTCCAAGAACATTAGTTATTCCTAGGGAGACATATAACACTTTTAATTCTAAGCATAGGCCCAAATCAATAGGATGAACAATTCATAACTTATGAAACCCTAGAAATCATAATCTCTAAAAGTTGTCAAAATCCATTAGTCCAAGAACAATAGTTGTTCCTAAGGAGGTATAGAACACTTTTAATTCTAAGCATAGGACTAAATCAACAAGATGATCATATCATTCAAAAACCTTATAAACTCAACTCACCATCAAACATGGCATGGACAAGGTAGGAGCATGAAAATCCTAAGAAGAGGGGGACATGGCATTTCTAGCATTCAACCTAAGGGGGAATCGATCGATGTCTTATTTTAAATTTATTTTCCTTGCAAGTGGACAAGACTATTGTAGAACAGCTTGGGAAGCAAGGGTCGAACCACAGAGATTTGAATTTGATTAAAGTAAATTTAACTAATCTATTAAAATAAAGCAATTAATAACTAATGGGGTTTTTTGGTTTTTAAAAATTAAATTAACTAGAAAACAATAAAATAATCTAACTAACAAAATATATAAATATGAGATAAAAATTGTAAATTGACTAGGAATTAGGATTCACTTGTATCTATTCTATTGTTTAATTCAAAATAATTATCATTCAATTTCTTGGGTTCGTTCACAAAAGATAGATATAGACTGTTGAACAATTGGTTCAGCCTCCATCCCCGCAAAATTCATCCATTCTATATCCTAAGCAAAAGAACATATAATCTATCTGTCACTTAGATTATGTATGAACCTGATCCTAACTTATCACTCTCGTGCATCGATAGGTCCAATTTATTGTGATGGTGAATCAATGTACGACATATGCACATTGGTCATGCAGTTATCCGCACCTCTACGCCTTTATTATTTGCAATTACATTCATTTGTTCAAAGCGAAATAATAGAGGGATTGATAATCACCACAATCAACAAGAATTAAATGAATAAGAATTAATATAAAACAATAGATTCGATACAAGTTACCACCAATTCCTATATTATGGAATTAATTCTCCATAATTGAAAGTACAAAACCTTGAACCATTCTTGGAGAATCTTTCTTCATAGACAAAGAAAAATAATACAAAACTTCTCTCCTCTTTTTTTTCCTAACTAAAGGGATCTATTTATACATAGTTAATCCTACAACAAGGAGGAAAATGAGATACAATATAATTACAACACTAAAAAGAATTAAACTAGGACTTTCACGTTTCCCAAGGTAAGTATAACACAAAGTGGGCGGCTGAAATTTTGTGCTGGAAATCTGATTTTCAGCTTTTGGTCTTCAAGTTTTCAACTTTTGCACTTTCGACCCTGAAGTTCTTCAATTCAGCATAAAATGTCTATATTTTGCACAATTATTCCAAAAGTCCTTGAAACTATAGAACAACACTAAAACACATATTAGACAACAAAAACCTCGAGAAATAACATAATTTAAGCCGGAATAATACCCAATAACTGCGTATAAAATACATTCATCAAATACCCCAAACTTAAACTTTTGCTCGTCCTCGAGTAAATTAAAAAAGTAAACCGAACTAAATTTAAGCTAATAAAATATTTTTTTTCTTTCACAAGTCAAAGCATCGGTATGGTACCACATAATGCCTCAAGGAATGATAAATAACAACACATAGCCACAAGTCTAAGCTTTCACTCAATCATCATCAATATCACTTGTACATCTCCGTGTGTGTGTGTGTGTGAACCATTAATTGACTATCTCCAAACTTAGAAAGTTTTATTAAGCTAAGCACAACATTCATTCCCAAAATACTTAAAATAAAAACGTGTGCATCACAAAACATGTACATACCATCAATACCCGGTTAACAACACGAAGCGAGATCATGATAGAATTCAAGTGCTTATACATCCATCCCATGCACTAACTATGTATGAAATACAATGTTCTCAAGTCCCAATTACTTATAATAGCTGAGATTATGCAAATACGGTGAGCTATATCAAGATGCGTATATAATTCAAAACATGGGTCAAATCGACTATGCTTCCAGACCATGTCGACTAACACAAACAAATGTGGCAACTAGATCAATAGGACTTTATTAAGCTTGTAATGTAAGGCCAAGGTGAGGGGTAACAATAAAGGGATAAGAAATTTCAAAGTGAGAGTAAGAATATTTCTCTTTTTCCCATACAAAACACTCACTTTCCTTCAACAACCCCAAAACTTAGACTTTTGGGTTGAAGAATGTATCATCATCATAAAAATTTTCTTCCCAATGATCCTTTTCTTTGCTTTCTTTCTTTCTTTTTCTTCTTTTTTTTTTCCTATTTTTTTTTCTGTTCTTTCTTTTTTTTTTTTTTGAAGGGCATGTGCAATTTTTGATTTTCGCACCCTTTTCATTTTTTTTTTCATATATATATATATTTTTTTTTCCAATACAAGAACTCATTGGTGCTATTTTTGAACTGCATCAATCACCATGTAGACAACATTCTCAACCCAATCCTACTCTCTCAAAGGGTAGGCAAAAGTGTAGAAGCTTTAAGGTTAAGTGAATGTGGGTAATAGAAACGATGTCGAATGGGGGTCGATGTGTGCTTAGCACACGCCATTCTTTTTAATAAAGCTCAAAGAGGACACTAGAGATTAATATATAATAGGGATGGTGAGATAAAAAGGCTCAAACGTTCCAAAGATAGCCTAAATCATATCCTAACTGCCACAATGCTCATGCTTCGTTTTCACAGAAATTCAACAAAGTTTCAAATCATTCCCTAACTCGAAGTTTTAAAAACGAGCTCCACAAGTATTTCACATAAGCATTCGCTAGAAAAGAGGTAGGGAAAATCAAGACTTAAATGCACTCACGGTTCGAAAGTGTGCTTGAGATATATTAGCAAAAGAAATCTAACAAATCTAACTTAGCATGCAATCAACCCTAAGTCGCAAATATAATGCAACAATCATGTAATGACGGCTGTTTAAAATGTTCATGACCACAAAATAGCAGGGTTCAAAGGAATGAAATGTGCACTATAAACTCAATAAAAATATCCAAATTCTTTAATAAATCAAGTCATGGTATTTTTGTGATCAAAAAATTTGGAGATATAAAGTTCCATCAACTAGACCAAGCTAAGGCTCGCAGACAAGTTTACATGTATCGCTATTAACAAACATGTTATCATTGGCAGAAGTAACCACACCAATATTAAAGACTCGGAAAATTTTCAAATTTTCTAAGTTTTTTTTTTTAACTAAAATAAACTAACTACTAAAAACATCAAAAAGAAAATAAAAACCTAATTCACTAAAAACAGGTAACAAAAGTTTTTCTCAAAAAATTATCATCATTTAGGCGTAAGGTAATTCACACCCCCAAACTTAAATTTCACATTGTCCCCAATGTGAATGCAATATAAAACAAGAGGTATAGAAATTGTCATGAATCCGGCACAAACCAAACCTAGCAATTCTTAATTTTTTTCAAAATTTCAGTTTGGGCATTTGAAGGACAATTTGAATTTATCAATTTAAGCCAAAAAGAAGTCAATGCAATCCCCCACAGTGATACTAATCACACTAACCCAACAAAATTCAATAAGCATAAGTTCAACCACTAGTTCATAGAAATTCTCAATTTCTCCATATTTTGAAATGAATATGCAAGAGCAACATATAAGCAACAGTTTCTACGCACCAATGAAAATCATATTAAACAAATGTCAATACCAATAACTTTCAGTGTGACCAACATCTCAAGTATAATATAATAACAAAGACTAATATTAGTCCCAACCTGATTTACCCAAATCAAATTGAATGGGCTGCACGAATAAGCATAAGTTCAAGTCACCGGAACATGAAAATTCACCGTTTCGCAACAATTTAACTAGACAATAGCAAGAATTGCATATGGGTTCACAAATTTCAGCAACTAACCAAACATAATACTACCATAATTGAATTCTCACAAAATCGCCAATAAAACAGATCATACTTATTAACAGATATTTAGCAAATTTCCCATAACAAAATTTCCAATTTTAGCAATAGATAGAAAAATTGAAGCAATCTTACTTGAAATTTTTGCAAGGGAATTCCGAAATTCAAGCCGTAACTGTGATGGTGAAACCGACCGTGATATGGAGGTTGTTGTCGACGCCCGGCGAAAGAGTTGGTGATCAGTGGAAGCCGATTCGGAACAGGAGAGCAGAGGAAGGAGCCGGCTTTGATGAGTTTGCTGCTGGGTTTGGTGAAAGCTTTGGGCTGAGCCGATTGATGGCTGGAGCGGTTGGAGGAGCTGGCAGAGATGGGAGGTTTGGTTTAAGGGTTCGGCAATGGGTGACCCGGCTGGGCTGCGTGAGAGAGCTATGGAGGAGGATATGAAGGGAAGGTGAGAGAGAAGAGGGAGATGGTGATTAACTGGAAGGGACGGCTGGATGTCGAGGATTTGGGCGAAGAATTTGAGTCGACACCGGAGTCTGGGTATGAAGACGACGAAGGACACCGGAGAAGGAGAAGGGGCTCGAACTGGGTTGTTGATGGAGCAGAGAGGTAGAAAGCGAACGGCGGTGGGTTTTTGAACGAGGGAGGCGGAGAAAGAGGCGCTAGAGAGAGGGACGCGGACGAAAAAGAAAAACGGGAAGCTTGCGGTGTGGAGGATTGTGACGGAGATGTAGGCAGCAATCTGAGAGGATGGCGTGGCCGGCTGGTTTGCCGGAGATGAAGATGCAGGTTGGGTTATGGGGGTATTGGTGAGAGATGAGAGAGAGATGGGAGATGTCTCTGAGTCTGAGCTGCCGTCTTTTCCTTGTCCCCCTTTTCTTTTTTTCTTCTTTTTGTTATTTGTTAATAATAATGTGTACTCCCTTCCGGGCTTCTAGCACCAACTTTCTGTCTACCTTGCGGTTACAAGCTCAAAAGGGCCTTGCGACCGTAAGGTAATTTCGCTTAAGTCCCTCAATTTTTATTATTTTTTAAATTAGCTATAAACTGTTTTATTAATCTCAATTGAACCTGTAAATTAAATCTTTTTGAGCAGTCTTCAACCTGTTTAAACTAAAATAAAAATTCTACAAAAACTAAAAATAAAATTAGTGCATATAAATACATAAAAATAAAATCTTTTTGTGAGGATGACATTATTAACACTCCCCTATAAACCCACAAACTCAGAGAGACTCTAACGAGTGACTCAAAAAGCAACACGATAAATACAAAGAGATAAGGGGTATAAATAATTATAAGTTATAGTCTTTAGCTTGACTTAAATCCTTCCTTTTCGCTAAGAAGGCATCGCCGGATCACTTAGGAATGCACACATTTTGGGTCCATAAAATCCACCATTCATGTAGTGTTTTAATTTTAGTCCATTAAAACCAAATACTTTCTTGGTGAAATTTTCTTTTATCGATGGCCATTTAATTGATTTGGGGACGGGTAATTTCACACCTAAATCTTCCAATGTAATCATATCCGGAATTTCCACTACTTTTTCATCACAACATTGCTCATGCATCTCTAAAATAGGTTCTTGATTCTCTTCAAGAAAATATGAAGAAGGCGTCCTTAACTCCACATAAGTGTCTAGCGGAGAATCAATTGGAGGGCAATTTTCAATGTCAATCTCTGAAATTTCTTCGGGTTCTTGAGAACAATGAGGTGGTACGTCATTTTGTGGAGAATCTTGGGATTCTAAACTCAACTCATCATCTTTTTCAATCGGCTCATCTATTACTTTCGATTCTTTTTCCTCAATATTTGTTTTTCCTTTATCCATTTCTATATTACATTCCCCCTTAGAGACTTCCATGGGTATCTCATCATCTTTAGGAATCAACTCCTTCTCTAGCACTTCTAGTTCTACTTTTTCATCTTTTTCTTGATTATTTTCACTTTTATCTTTTTCAACTTCTTTATCGAAATTATCTACTTTCGAGGAGCATATCGGAAGGTTGAATAGGATTACCTCTTCTCTTTCTTCGTTAGCTTTTGCAAAGTATCTCCTTTAAATTTTCTATTTCTTCTAGCAAATATTTCATAAGGGCAACTTGACTTTTGCTTGCTTAGATCTAACTTTGGAGGTTGTTGACAATGAAGGTGGTTCATTATAATAATAATTATGCGAGAGAAAAAGATGATTATTGACAATAAGAAGGAGACTCATTATAATAGGACGAATAAGGAGGAGTTCATTATAAAAGGCGTGCTAAATAGGGTGACTCATTATAGTTATTATGATATGGCGGAAAAGAAGGATGATTGTGATAATCTCTTTCATAACTATTAGGAAAAAGATTGTTGATTTATTCTAGCATTTTGGTAGACATATTCATTTGTGGCTCTCATAGGTGCGTAATTTTTCATACCCCAATGATAATTATTGTACGCCATTTTTTTAATAATTTTTTAAATATTTTTTTTTTATTTATATATGTTTTTGTAATTTTCGAATTAATTAATATTA
>JABEVN020001659.1:0-24049 GCA_013146195.2 Codonopsis lanceolata | reverse complement strand
ACATCACTACGAGGAAGTGCTCTACATACATGTTGATATAAGCTTAGGCAAAATGTATAGGTATCAAAATCTACTCAGCAAGTACTCTTCTGCTAAAGCAAAGACTGTATAGACTCAAGAAACCTCACACGTATTCTAAAGCTTGATGTTAACAAGACCGGCTAAATCAAAAGTCGTTGTTAAGAAAAATGTTCAAAAACCTTCCAACACCCAAAGATGATCAAATAGATTGAATTTCCATCACTGTGACATTTTGCAAATGTTTTGGCCACTTGGTCCATGAATGTCTGCCGAAATCCATCATGAAGCCCTGGATCCCCTATTCCAAAAATCGTGCAAGTATGGGTTCCAAAATATGCTAACCATTCTGGACCATAAGAAAATATGCGACCATGATTTTCTTACCCTTACATCTCGTGTGCTTCATGGCTAGCTCAAATCTCGTAGAAGAAAGATGTATGGTATCTAGATAGCGCACGTCAAGACACACATGACCGAGAATCGCTCTCTCTCTCTAACATTTCTAAAGCTTAAGGCCCTCCATCATCTTCTGAGACAATGCTAAAGGAAGAACAATTGGCTATGGATCCATCATTCGAGGAAATCTCTCCATTGGAAAAGTCTCTAGTAGGCTTGAAACATAATCTTCTCGAGTATTTCAACCTCGTGATAAAGGGCTTATCTGCCACTTTCCAAACGTATGTGATATCAAGGATCCAGCCTCCTGCCAACCTTGGTTACCGGACATAGACAAGGGAATGTTTATGTGATAGATTTGAATTATTAACAAAGTCGCGCCTATGTCTTGTGGCAAACTCGCTCAAGACAAAAGTCGGGTCGCATAAAAAGACTCATTTGAACTTCAAATATCGCCAAGCTATCCAAAGAAGGTCTAGTTAAAGGATTGCCAAAGGTCTCTCGCGATCATGATCGTGCGTAAAGCCCCAATCGGGAAAGCTTTCAAAACATCCTTCAAAAGAACCACAACATCAAGACCTCAAGAATCCCTACACATGGATCTCTCTTCTTAATACCTTAGCTGGCCACGGAAATACACACGCTAGTGGATGACTATACAAGATACACTTCGACAGATGATGTCTTCTAAAGATCACATACATCTACGCCTTTGTTCGTAAGATCCGCAAACGCAAAAACTCGATGAAAAGTGACGCTGATCGACAATGGTACCGAAGTTTACAAATAATGGAATAGCTAGCACCGTGATGATCACTTATTGGTCACAACTTCTCCGCAAAGTAAGGACACCACAAAATGGCGAAAGGAAAAAAAACAACACTTATAGCCAAAGCCTAAAAACTATGCTTGTCAAGTAAAGTTGCCCAAACACTTCGGGCGGCCATCAACATACCGGCCCACTCGTAACGTATCAAATTTCACTGTAAAACACCTTATGAACTTTGGAGAGGTAAAGCCCCAAACATTGGATTTTTAAAATCTTCTCGCAAATGTTTCGTAGTCTACTGAAATGGTAATGACTACGAGAGGCAAATTTGATCATAAAGCCGATGAAGGTGTATTTATGGGTTATGCTTTTACACTCCAAAGCTTATGTGGTTTTCAACAAAAGATCATTAAAAAATAGTTGAATCTGCTCATGTTTCATTTGATGAATTCGATATTAGAGCCACACGTGGCTCCAAATGTTGCCGATGACTTTGTTAATGTTGAGACAGTACCTCCCCAACCATCAACCTCTCATATACCTAATCCATCACCAAAGAACTCAATCAAATATTCCCCGACCATCACTTATTATCAAACGGGTCACCGTAAGACTTCAACCCTTCTCAAGAAGACTCAAATCCGTAACCTTTGTTTCGAACCGAAAATCATATTCCTCAACTCACCTATAAACCAAATTTCGAACAAGATACTCATTAAAACACAACCGATCTTCCTTCTAGCCCTTCTTCTTCGAACCTTGTCATGAAGAAACAAGAAGAAATCATCATATCTCCTATTGCCACAAGAACATGTAAAGACCATCCAATCTCTCAAATCATTGGTGACATTCACGTTGGAGTACGAACCGTAAGATCCTCCAAAATGAATGCACGTTTCCTTCGGATGCATTCGCCTCTTTAAGAAGAGCCAAAGAAGATCGATGAAGCTCTTCAAGATCCAAGTTGGTCGGAAGCCATGCAAGAAGAACTTCAGCACTGAACGATGCCAAGTATGGAAGCTAGTCCCAAAGCTCGGCCGATCATACCTGGTCATTGGCACAAAATGGGTGTTCAAACAAGAAGGATGAGGATGGGAACATAGTAAGAAACAAAGCAAGACTCGTTGCACAAGGATATCGCGTCAAGAAGAAGGAATTGACTATGATGAAACGCTTGCTCCAAAGAGCAAGATTGGAAGCTATCGTAATCTTCTTAGCCTATGCTACATACAAGGACTTCTCAGGTCAGATCAAATGGATGTCAAGAGCGCATTTCTAAATGGTGATCTTCAAGAAACGGTACGTTGCTCAACCTCCGAGATTCGTGGAAAAAGGAAAAAGAAACTCATGTCTACAGCTTAAGGCCCTCTATGGTCTTAAGCAAGCTCCTCTGCCCGGTATGAAACTCTCTCAAAATTCCTAGTAGAACAAGGATTTGTGCGAGGAAAGATCGACACCACTTCTTTTATTCTTAAGCACAAAGGACACTCTCAACTAGTGCAAATCTATGTCGATGATATTATCTTCTGATCTACAAATGAGAAGCTGTGTAAGCGATTCGAAACACTCATGACTGGCAAATTCCAAATGAGTATGATGGGAGAACTCACATTCTTCCTGGGTCTTTAAATTCAGCAATCCAACAAAGGATATCATGGGTACATACCCGGAATCGCCCTGCCCCAGAGTACGCAAGGTGACATCCACTGCTCCCGTTCCACCCTCCCTTGTTTAGGGAGGCGAAATCAAAGTGCGGGACGAATAGCTGCGTTAGAATGCGCCTCGGTTGCCTTTAGTGGATTTTTAATCCAATATGGGAGCTTTGGATTTTCTATGTCAAGTTATCCCTTTTTTAGGGGATACCAGATATAGGAAAACATCACCTTTCCATTCCCATCCTTCCTTGTTTAGGGGAGAACGTGAAAGTGCAAAGAAAGATGTTGCAAAGACCCCACTATGGATTTTATGAAAATAGCCTTATGGCCTATTTCGATCACTATGAGTGCTTTGGGTTTTCTATGTCAAGTTATCCCTTTTGGGGATACCAGTAACATAGGAATACATCACCTTTCCATTCCCATTCTCCCTTTTTAGGGGAAAACGTGAAAGTGCAAAGAAAGATGTTGCGAGGCCTCGCCGATCCAAAAATGTTTTTAGAGTCGCCATCTTTATTTTAAGGCAAAAAATAAAGCAAAACCGTAAAAAGAAAACCGTAGATAGAAAACGGGTTCTGGAGGCTAAGTTACGAGTCGAAGGTGCTAGGCACCCAACTCGCCTCTTCGGCCTCAAAACGGTTTTGGCTAAAGTATGCTTTTTGTTATATTTATTAAACGTATAAATAAAGCATTAATCGCTTACAAATACATCCATTACATCTATATTATTTACTTGACTTGCAAATGCACTCTTTCACAAACAATTACAAATATACTTGAAAATATTTGGTTATAGTAATGGCATTTAGTATTATTTCCTAAATAAATCCGGCAAAGATAATTGCTTATATATTGATATTGAACCTGATCGAAATAATACTCTTACAAATAAAGACTTTAATGAATACATAAAGTAAATAATTACAAATCTATCTAAAAACATTTTGCCATAATAATCTGCTACATTTAGTACTATTTCCTAATTAAATCCGGCAAAGACAACCGCTATATATCTACATTGGACCGGATTGGAAATAATACTTTTACAAAATGAAAGACTTTAAAATAGAACTTACGCATGCCTCTAGGGTGTGCCTGCCTCCGTCCTCTCTGAGAGGAGACCGTATTTCGGCCGATGTTGTTGCTTGTTGTGTGTTGTGTGAATTTGGGCGGAGTGACGGCTATATATGGTGTTTTGGCTCACTCACTCTAGCACGACGGCTTAATTTTTGTGGTTTTAGCTTATTTGGTCGGGCGGAATAACGCTTATACGGGTTGATTTGCCTTTTAAATCGGGCAGAGCAACTCCTTTCCACGATTTTTGGACCGGGAAAAGGATGGATACCTAGTCGGGGGCTAAGGTTCACTCCTACCCTTGGTTTTGTGTTTGGAGGAAGTTTGGCGGTGGTTTCGAGGCTTTTTGAGGTGATCACTCACTATCTCACACCGCTTCTAATTCCCTCCGCCGTAACGTTAACGAGGCTTTTACGCAGAAGCGAGTGTTGAAATGAGGAGCCGACCTCGCTATTTATAGGAGGAGAGCAGTGACATTGGAATTTGAATTTTTCTCAACGCATCAACGGTTGCACCGCTACCGAATAAGTTGTGAAATGCGCAAGTTTTGGATGAACAAGCACCGAGAAGTGGGTTTAGCGCCACCCCAATGAGATTTGGGCGCCATGCCCAAACTTTATGGGAGCCATGCCCAAATTTCAAACTTGGCCCATTTTTGACACTTTAGTCCCTCGCATTTGTCCTTTTGCGATCCTCGATTTGTCCTTTTGCATTTTTGACCCAGAATTTGACATTTGTTAATGTTTTAACAGCTTTGATATTTTTGTCATGTCACATACCGTGGGTACGAAATTGGGTGTCTACACAAGTATGCTAAAGATCTTGTCAAAAAGTTTGATTGGAAACAAGAACACTTTGATACACCAATGGTCGCTAAATGTAAACTTACAAAAAGACTTACAAGGAAAGAAAGTCGATATCACCCACTATGGGGATAATCTGATCTCGCTTCACCTCACCGCCAGCCAGACTGACATAAGTGTATGCCGTTGGGTATGTGCTAGATTTCAAGGCACTCGTGAGTCACATCTTCTCACCAAAAGAATCATTAAGATGTATCGATACCACTAACTTAGGTATCGGTATCCAAGGGAATCTTCTTTCAACTTAGTAGGCTACCTCGATGCCGACTATGCCAAGTTGCCAGCTTGACGTAAAAAGCACCAGCTGAACTTGTCAATTTCTAGGAGACGCACTTGTCTCTGGGCTAGCAAGAAACAAGCATCTGCTTTCCAACTCCACCACCGAAGCGTAGTACATAGCCGCTGTAGCTGCCGCCGCCAACTTCTCTTCGATCAAACAACGCTTGGTGGATTACGACATCAAAGTAATAGACGCCCAATCATGTGTGATAACACCTCAAAGAATCTCGATCACCTACAATCCCGTGATGCACTCCAAGACAAAGCATATCGATGTTCGATATCACTTTCTAAGGGACAATGTAGAAAAGAGAAACATTAGCATGAAGTACATTTCCACTGAACATCAACTGGCAGACATATTCACTAAAGCTCTAGAAGCAGACATGTTTGCTTATCTCAGGGGAGAGCTTGGTATGCTTGACCTAATCGCTTAAATTTAGTTTCAATTTAAAATTGATTTTTCGCTTTTAAAATTTATTTTAAAAATTTTTTTTTAAGGCATTCTGATAATTTCTTTTTAAGCGCTTAACAATTTTCTTGCTGCACTTATTACTTTTAAAGAGTAAAGTCAAGAATTTATACAACACCTTTGGGAGACAAAGGTAGGTTTTCTAAACTTCTGGTTTAGAAGGTTAATTTTGAAAATTTTAAGGGACTGATTTTAAACTTGGTTGAGATATTATTCAAAAAGTCACTTTTTCTCTCTCTTAAAGCCGCCATTCATTAAGTCTTTTCAATGAAAAGACGTCGAGTTAATGTCCTTTCACAAGTCTCTATGACCGATCAAGGCCCCTTTCTTTTTATAAACCCTCAACCGCTAAAAATTCATTTCACAAACTGTTTCTTGCTATTCTCTCTAAAACTTCCTTCTCTCTAAAAACTCCCTCGCTTCCTTCGCGACTGCTCGTTAGCCAAATTTGAAGTATCACTCTTCCATTTTCTCGCGACCCATCGAAATGGTAAGACGATTCAAACCCTAACTCGCTATTAAGGTGTAAGCTCTCATTTACATATTTTTCTCTCAGAATCCGCCATTATTGACTGCTCATATAGCTTCAGATTTCACTGCTTTCTTAACCTCAAATTTACTGCTTATTACCGGCATTATCTACATATTATCAAGCTTATATATCGCCGATTTCAAGATTTTGAGTAATTTTCAGCCCAGATAAGATATTTCATGAGCTATCTAGAAAATTTCTGTGGTTCCATAAGACGCCTTTGCTCATATTTCGAAGCCTCTTGAGATTTTGCCCTAATTTCATTTCCCCGAATTCTTTAGCCGGAACATCTTCTCAGATCCGCTATTCCCCGAACAGGTTCCAAGTACAGATCTTGACATTCCAACGTTGCCCCCAACTATGTATCATCCAGGGATGTGCATTAGCGAACCGTCTGTTCGTGCATATGCATCCGAGTAAAATTGTACATGACTCGAACTACCCCAAGACTCGCTGCTCATGTCGAGGATGTAGACTATAGCAATCTTCTAGTGGAAGAATTCTTCCGTAGGGCAATAATCAACGATTCTCGAACTTCTATCACCGCTGTTGTCGTGACCGCCACCGCCACTATCATCGCGCCTGCATCGCCAAGATTATTGGCGTGGAATTCGATGGCCCCACTTCACCGACAGATGTCAAAAGGCCACCGCTGGTCTTATATGCGTGGAGAAAACACTCCTCAAGCGGAGGCCGCCGCTAAGATGAAGATGACTTTATTCGAAGATGATGTCTACTTCATCGCCATCTATTCGACAAGAGTCTCGATCTTCAAGAACGGCACCGACATTATGACTTTAGACCACTGAATACACGCTCTGCGTCATTCTCAACCTTCGACTAATCGGGCACATATTCTATTTGAGCCGCCAGGCGATGTCAGAAGCCAAAGGTTCTCTCTGCTGTTTACCTTTCGCTCGTCTTTCAATATACTTCTTCTGGCCAAACATGAAATTTCATACACGCATCTTTGCCTTTGAGAAGAAGAAAATTCAAATCCATCCAATTCACCAAAGACCTTCATTATTAACACCCTCAAGTCGAAGAACGCAGAAGAGAGTTCAACAAGGTCTTCACCCTTCGGGTCATCGCCCATGCCACGAACCCTCCACTTAAAGTTATCGAATTAATCCTCGAGACAACCGTGGATGCCTTCATGGCTGCCACCAGCAAGAAGCTCTCCAAGCGAAGCCGCCGGCTGAAGGTCGCTCCAGCAAGGTTGCCGATCCTCGCTCCCTCCACACCTCACAAAAAGAAGAAGAAGATCTCTTCTACTGAGGAGGAGCCCGTTCCAAAGAAACGGAAATCTGCTTCATCAAACACTGCTACCGCCAACCCTGTTGGCCCCCCAGCTACAAGAAAAAAGAAGATCGGCCGCCTCATCCACTCCTCGCTCGCGGCTCGCTGAGGCCGCCGAACTGATTCCCTCAAGCCCTCTCCGCTCTCAAAAGCGAAAAACCAAACACACCGAACCCTCAGAACCTTTCATCCCTTTCGTTCCCCCTTCATCTCCTATCTCCTCTTCTTCCCCTTCTCTCACTTCTTCAATAGCCCCGGCTGCTGTTGGGGAGGAGCCTACTGTAACCCCTCCTTCTTCCCCTACTTCCTCTTCGATCCCTGATGTTGTTGAGGAGGAGCCTTCTTCACCTGTTCCTAAGAAGAAGAAACGCACACTTCGCAAGAAGTCTGTGGCTCCAACACCCTCTTCTCCGCCCTCTCCTACCATCGACTCTATCCCTTCTCCACCATTTTCTCCCGAACCTATCTCCATCCTTCCTCCTGCATCTTCCCTAGCCATTATTCCCACTCCTTCTACCCCATCTACTTCCTTCTCTATGCCCGATCACTTCTCTCCTCTTGCCCCTAACATATCAACTCTTCTCTACCAAACCGCCTTTCTACCAGAAATCTTCCCTCCTATCTCTCAATACATCACTCCTATTTCCATCTCTGCTGACCTATACCAAATTCTCTTTCCTTCCATCTCTTCTGCCACCCATTATTTTCTCTTTGATTTCTCTTCTATTTCAGACCTTCTCTACCCTTCTACCTCCCCTCCTAACTTCATTCTTCTACCCGACTATCCTTTTCCCTCCTACCTTTTAGAAGCATCCTCTTCCTCTTCTGCTTCTTCTTTCTCTGTCAGTAGCCTAGCCACTGACATTGAAATAGATTCCAAACCATCTTCTCCTCCACCCACAACGTCTGCTGCTAACCACCTTGCTGCTTCATCCTCTTCTCCAAACTTTGCTTCTAACCCTTCTGAGACCCATCTCTCATTCCACCTCAACCCCTCTTCCCTTCCAATAAACACTGCTGATCCTGCCCTTCTTGATCTTCTCCGAGCCAACAATGACCACTCGCTCACCAACACCACCAGATCTTCTATGGCACAGATCGAGGTGCTCGCCTATGGCCTCAACGCTACTCATGCCACCATCTTCGACATCTAAGAAGATTGTTGATCAACTGGTGAACAACACTGCTCAAGCCTTCACTACTCACCGGCTTCCTCGGTTCAAGATCAACAAGTCGCCTTCCGACGGCTCTGCACTCTCAAGAATCAAGATTCGTGTCTCTTCGATGAGCTCAAGACCGATGGCACGAGCAATTATTCGTAGATCTGAGGTTGCCGATTTCAATCGATTTTCGCCTCGTCGAGCAAGCAGATGCAGTGGCTGGCCGAACAACGTAGGGTTGGTGCCATCGGGGAGAGAGCTACTCACTTTTGAATCAAGCCCCGATTGAAGAACGTAACCGACTTCGAGAACGCCTCGAATGACAAAATCGTAGTCCGGGTTGAGACTACTTAGAACCACGACGCACTCACTCAATCTATTCGAATCCGTTGGTATTTAGTTCGTCAGATCTTTGTTTTTAAACTCGTTTTTACCAAAACTTATCGTTAAACTTGACTTGTTTAATCACAGATGACTTCAATTTCTTTCAAAGTTTAAATCGCTTTATCTTGATATTATTTGCTCTATTTAAACTTCGTGTTTAAATCTTTATATGTTGCATGTATGCTTATCTCAAGATTTAAACATTGCTCTACTTAGTACTTGATTTTAATGCTTTTCTCTTGTAAGTACTTAGTCTAGCAGCTATCTCTCTACTAAGGCTTCTGCTCTGAGAGGCATGTACGAACCACTTCTTGTGCTTAACAGTACGAACCACTTCAAATTCCTATGTGCTGTTTGAACTGTTCATATCTTTCTCATTAACTGCTTGTGCTTAATCGCTCGTAATACTACCTTCACAAAGATTCTTTATAGTTCAGATTCTCTTGTTCGCCGGCCTTAACACTTCTATTCAAACCTTCCAAGAAATCATTAAGAAGTGTTTACGAAAACTTAAAAAAAAAAAAAAACATAACTAGGCTATTCAAACCCCCCCCCCCTTCTAGCCAAGATTGAGCCTATTTTGGGACCAACAACTTCCTCTTAACATTTGGATGGTGGTGACATCCCCGGGACTACAGGAATTAGTACCTTTTATTGCTCGGATGGCTGTTGGTGTCAGATTGGATGGACTTTTCGTGGATGTATATCTTTACACATTGCGATGCAAAAAAATTAATCACGATGCATAATTTGATGCATCGAAATGCACATTTTGTTGCATCGCAATGTACATTTTGCTGCATCGCAATGCACAATTTGAGCATCGCGAGTTTTACCTCGAGTTTGTAGTAGTCTTCCGATGTTTTTCTACTATGACATCGAGAAAGTATTATATTTATTGTGTTGTTTTCTCTCTCTCACACATACACACACACACTCTTTCTCTCTCTCTCTCTCTATATATATACACACACACACACACACACACACACACACACATCCATGAAAAGTCGCCATCAATAGGGATTTTTCAAATCCACAATTAGGAATTGAAACAAGTTTTTCACGTAGGCCCCATCAAAATTTATTAACAAGAATATTCAAAAAAGAGATAGTAATCGCACAAAAAAAAAGAAAAGAAAAAGAGATAGTAATCGCACGTGGGCTGCTCTACCAACGCACTACTAGAAAGCGCGCATTCAGCGACGGAATTATTCTGTCGGTGAATAGCGATGAAAAATGAGCATCAGCGACAAAAATGTTTTGAAAATTCCTTCAGCAACGGAAATTCCGTCGCGTCGCTAAAGGTCACCTTTAGCGACGAAAATTCCATTACTGAAATTCAATTGAAATTAAAATTTGAAAAACTTTTGCGATGGAAAATTCTGTCGCTAAAGGCGACCTTTAGCGACGAAAATTCCGTTGCTGAAATTAAATTGAAATTAAATTCTAAAAACTTTAGCGACGGAAAATGTTGTCGCTAAAGGGGACCTTTAACGACGGAAATTATGTTGCTGAAATTAAATTAAAATTAAATTATTAAGAACTTTAGCGACTGAAAATTCCGTCGTTAAAGGCGACATTTAGCGACGGAAATTCCGTTGCTGAAATTAAATTGAAATTAATTTCTTATATTTATAAAAAAAATGTTTGTTTTTTGTAAAATCCTTTTGTGTGTGTGTGTATATATATATGAAATATTATAATCATTTTAATGAATGATATTTTATTATTAAATTAATATTTGAAATATTAATTTAATAATATAATATCATTCATTAAAAAAAATTAGCATCAATGTAATTACAAAAATAAAAATATTCACATTACAACTTAATTTATATATTTAAGAAAATAATAACAAAATTATATAAATAGAGTAAATTTGAATTTGCATGTGGTCATACTGTGTTGCATGTCTCTAGCACATTCCTTGATATGAATCATTCAATTATTATTTTTAATCAATTTTTTATAGACATAAGTAATTTTTCTAGCTTTACAATATATCATCTCATAGAGTTTTTTGAGTTGAGTTAAACTAAGCCGGATAAAATTGTATTAATTGAACCGCACCACTACGCATATTGTATTTATATTGGACGACTGTTCATTGGTAGAATATTTAACTGACAAAAACACTTTTGGGGGTGGGGGGAATAAATGACTATGCCATTATAACAAGAGGGAGGCACGTTAAGGATCAATTTTTGCATTGCGTTGCATTAATTTGTCATGACAATTTATCAATTTGAATTGCGATGTACAATATAGATTTGCGATGCAACAAATCCCGATGCAGAAATTACATTCCTAACACACAAATTGGACTATCGATGTACCACCGTGAAACTGAATTGCGAAACTTCACAAGTTGAATTGTCGTGGTTTTGTTCGATTTAGTTCAAACTCGATCTAGATCTGAGCGGTTGAGACCGATTTGATATTTTACGAACAATGTGTGGGCAAACAGATTCTGGTTACATTTGTATCTCGATCCGACCCGATCAGCTAAAACCCAATCGGATCACATATTTTTACAAAATTTCGTTTAGCGGGAATTACTTTAGCTCGAACCCCAATCACTTTGTTCATGACAATGCATCAATTTGAATCGCGATGCACAATATGGATTTGCGATGCAGCAAATCCCGATGCAGAAATTGGATTCCTAACACACAAATTGGACTATCGAAATATATCCATTTTCCTTAAGGTGTACTGACTTGTGTGGCATAATAAATTAAAAGGAAGCTAAACCTAAACACTAAACACTAACTTAACCTTAATCCCTAAACCATAACACTAACCTTAAATCATAAACCTAAACAAAACACTAACCTTAAACCTAAACCACAACTCTAAACCTAAACACTAACTTAAACCTAAACCACAATCGGCTCGGTGTTTTGGGCGAACTTGGGTTTTAACCCTAAGAATATCGCTCTGGCTCAGCTGATCCGATTTAATGTTTGGCCAAGTAAACTTGGTGCAGTCGACCCTGCTAACCCACAACCGAGTCTGCCACACTGCACGGCCCGTAAAATGCTCATCGGGTCTAGCTTAACATCGAACCAGGCCGGGCCTCATAAAACTCAAGCCTAACCCATACCCATATCAACCTTGGGCCTCCGGGTTTTACTAAAGCAATGACTGTTGATTCAATCTCTCACACACACATAGCATTAACAACAACATATTATTATAAACGCATATTTGACAAACATTATACATTTTGATAGCTCTACCCACACCCCATGATGGGTAAGGTTGGTTGCCAATTTCAATGCCCGCCACTTTCGTAGGCTGACTTCGATCGCCCCAAATAGTGGGTTGCGTTTTAGCCTGCCTCACCAACCCACCTTGACAGCTCTATACCCACAGCAAAGCTCACCGGGCCAAACATGGAAGTTGGTAGAGCCGACAAAAAAGGCCTAGCTCATCCAAAATTTTGATAGTCCGGGCTTCAGATATTGACGATCCAAAAAATAGTGGGCTTTTTGGCTCGTGCCAATAGGCCCATAGATCATTCGGACTCGAATAAAAAAGCTCGACTTTTTCGGGGCGGCCCAACACAAGTCAAATAAAAAAACAAATTTTATTTCTAGTATGTTGTAGGCGAGATAAAATTACAATTACAAGAAGTTCAAGTCCAACTGTCGAGTCTATCCAACAAATAGGCCCACTGGCCCAACCGCCCAACAACAAGGGTCTATCAAGCACTCAGTGTGTCCAACAAATAGGCACACTAGTCCAACCACCCAACAACAAAGGTCTATCAAGCACTCAAGCGACTCAAGCCGTAAAGGACACTCGCACAATCGCACTTGGGAGTTGGTTACTTGAATTGATGCATCGCGATGCATAAATTGAATTATGTAATTTAAATTTATGCATTACGATGCATAAATTAGATTTGGTAATTTAATAATATTATATTATACAATATAATAATATTTAACTAAATTAAATTGGATTTGATAATTTAATATTATTATATTATGCATCACGCACGCACACTTTTTTTTATTAAATTAAATTAAAGATAAAGCTATAAATTGAAAGTATAAATTAAGAAAAAAAATCAAATAAAACTGTTTTATCTATTTAATAAATTAAATTCAAGATAAACAATGACAATGTAAATTGTATTGTATTTATAAACCGATAACTAAAAACACAAAAAAAAGCCCTAGGTATAAATACAACTCTAAACCCTAATCTCAAACACTCTCTCTTTCTAAATGCACGACGCTCACTCCTTGTCCTTTCTCATCGCACGACCTCTCCCCAGTTCACTCTAAACGGTGATCTACTCTCTCTCTCTCTCTCTCTCTAAGGTAATCGGTGAGTCGAGCCGTCCAAATTTGTAGCCAATATCGTATGTTAGGGTCACAAGAATTTTCCCATGCCGGGAGTATGGGCAAGCAAGGCATAGGGCTATAGGGTTTCATTCTAAGTGCTATAAAGTGGTCCCCATTGACCCACCCAATGTCAATTTGTGCGGTTGGCGATTGTGGTGGTTGCACATCAATAGAACGTGCTTGCAACGGCAACCATGTATTGCAACCATTTAAGTTACTACACAAACATATCACAATCCGTTGATACCGTGTAGCAATCACATATCCTAGAGTTCCCAGATTCAAGTGATGATTACTTGGCGCCGGAGAGTAATGAAAATCACATTGTATGAGACCCTCATCAACATAGTGCCGCATCAAGTTGATGGTTGCATAGAAGTTGAAGTTTTCAGTCATTTCTTGCATCAAGTCAATACGCACCTGATCCCATTTTTCTTGATCCTGATAAATAAAGTCCGCAATGACTCGGAAACCACAATTTCCATCGCCTTTAATATCTAGAACACTTGATATGAAAGGGATCATGAATGATGGTATCTGAGAAGCGTATAGAAATGAATTACTCATCGGTGGTTGATTTGAGCATGATGAACTACAACCTTTACCTTGACCCGACCTCGACCTCTTGCTGCTTTGTCTACCTGACGATTAGCATGCTCATAACCTGATTGTGTTGTAGGGTAAGGTAAAGTTAGTTGATAATTGTAAATATTTAAAGTATTTAACGTAAGCATTTAAAGTATTTAGTGTGTGTGTGTGTATATATATATATATATATATAAAGTTGGTGAGGAGCACTATGGTTGTGCCACCTCACCACCTTTGGATAAATCTTCATTCTAAAGCATCCATGTGGAAGCTTTAAAAACTTTTGGTTTTCTAGCCATTAGCTAATAATAATACATAATAATAATCAATATGATAAGGGGTATTAGTATTAGTATATATAAGTTCTTCTATTGTCAATAGTAGAAGACTTATATTTAAAAAAATTAACAACTAACATTACTTCTAACCAATGTGGGATAAAACTCTTCAAGATGAGATATTACTTCTAATGACTCACTTTTAACATCATACTTTAAGCTTTGATATCTTATCCATCCAAAACTTGATTTTGACAAATAAATATATAATTTCGATGTTCTTGCCGAGTAGAACACATTTGTACAATTATTTTTGTCAACAAACAAATGACACGTAAAAAAATTTGTGTCTCAAGTTGCACAATTTCTTTCACTAAAAACACTAAATTTTTTAATAAGTATTATACTTTAAGTTTTGATATCTTATTCATCCAAAACTCGATTTGGACAAATAAATATATCATTTAGATGCTCTCACCGAGTAGAACACATTTACGCAATTACCTTCGCCAACAAACAAATGGCACGTAAAGAAATTCGTGCCTCAAGTTATACAATTTATCTCACCAAAAACACTAATTTTTTAATAAGTATTATACTTTAAGTCTTGATATCTTATTTATCCAAAACTCGATTTGGACAAATAAATATATCATTTAGATGCTCTCACCGAGTAGAACACATTTGCGCAATTACCTTCGCCAACAAACAAATGACACGTAAAGAAATTCGTGCCTCAAGTTACACAATTTATCTCACTAAAAACACTAAATTTTTTTAACAAGTATTATATTTTAAGTCTTGATATCTTATTATCTAAAACTCGATTTGGACAAATAAATATATCCTTTTGATGCTCTTACCGGGTAGAACACATTTGCGTATTTACCTTCGCCAATAAACAAATGACATGTAAAGAAATTTGTGCCTCAAGTTGAATAATTTCTTTCACTAAACACACTTGATGTATCCAAAAAAGCATCATACCGGGGGTACCGAAAATAGCGGTGGACATGGGTCGTCGGAGTTGCCGTCCGGCGGCCATCTTGTCGTCGGTGGTGGATATCTGGTTATATATCTATAAAATAAACACCGTGAGTCGACGGGGAGGGACCCCGCCAAAAACCCTTCGGCGTGTTTATCAGTACACGTATGAAAAAGAGGGCGCATAGCCCCCAAGTGTGTGTGTGATTCTCAATCAGAAAAAGAAAGAGAAAGAGAGAGAGACCCCTCTCTATGAGCTAGAGGGGGTTATTTATACATGAGGGAATGGGTTCAGCCCGTTGCGCATAGGCCTGGTCCAATCCTTCAGACATCTTGTAAAATATAGTGGGCCATTAAACAAGGCTCAAACGCCATTTGTAACAGATCCACAATATGCACATCAGTAGCCCCCTACTCATTATTCTTCGAGATTCATCTCGAGGGTAAGGAGTACTATTCGCTCGTAATCTTCTTTAATTTCTCGGGATGGCCGAGGCTTAATCACTTTCATCTTGGTAAACGAGATAACATAAGTGCTGGGATGAGTCACGAATTTAGTTGTTTTTGACCGCCATTGTATATGTTAATTAACCAGCACGCTTTATAACTTGATTGTATAAGTCTCTTCTATAGCGTGCAGAACGCCACTTGGGCCATGGTCAAGTCCCAGTACTCAACTTTGCGAGCAGGACTACCTTTGAAAAGCTAGCAAGCAGAACGCCACTTGGGCCAAGGTCAAGTCCCAGTACTCGACTTTGCGAGCAGGACTACCTTTGAAAAGCTAGCGAGCAGAATGCCACTTGGGCCAAGGTCAAGTGCCAGTACTCGACTTTGCAAGCGGGACTACCTTTGAAAAACTAGCGAGCAGAACGCCACTTGGGCCAAGGTCAAGTCCCAGTACTCGACTTTGCGAGCGGGACTACCTTTGAAAAGCTAACGAGCAGAACGCCACTTGACCACGAGTAAACTCGAGCGGGAGCCTCTTGGCGAGCAGAGATATATCATGCTCGTAAGAAAGATGAACACTTGGTCTTAGGTATATTCTAAGAACCGCTCGAACACCAACACTTTTTCACGAGCAGAGATACCTCTTACTTGTGAAAAAAAGAATAATCGAGATAACAGGCTCGAACCTCGACCCTTTTTCACGAGCAGAGATACCTCTTACTCGTGAAAAAGAGAATAATTGAGATAACAGGCTCGAACACCAACCCTTTTTCATGAGTAGAGATACCTTTTACTCATGAAAAAGAGAATAATAGAGATAACAGGCTCGAACCCCAACCCTTTTTCACGAGCATAAATACCTCTTACTCGTGAAAAGGAGAATAATAGCGATAACATACTCGAACCCCAACCTTTTTTCACGAGCAGAGATACCTCTTACTCGTGAAAAAAGAAAATAATCGAGATAACAGGCTCGAACACCAACCCTTTTTCACGAGTAGAGATACCTCTTACTCGTGAAAAAGAGAATAATCGAGATAACAGGCTCGAACCCCAACCCTTTTTCACGAGCAGAGATACCTCTTACTCATGAAAGAGAGAATAATCGAGAAAACATATGACTTTACAAGATGAACTATCAATGGAGATTGAACAAGGTCATTTATTTCACAAGTCATAAAAACCTAGCTGGAGGATAACATGAAGCTCAGCCGCGAGTAAACTCGAGCGGGAGGACAATATGAAGCTCAGCCGCGAGTAAATTCGAGCAGGGAGCATAAGCGCAGGCAGACGCTGTGTACAACTCTACCCCGAGTATACTCGAGCGGGAGGACAATATGAAGCTCAGCCGTGAGTAAACTTGAGCGAGGAACATAAACGCAGGCAGGCGCTGTGTACAACTCAATCGCGAGTAAACTCGAGCGGGAGGACAATATGAAGCTCACTCGCAAGTAAACTCGAGCGGGGAGCACTGCGCAGGCGTGTGTACAACTCTACCACGAGTAAACTCGAGCGGGAGGACAATATGAAGCTCAGCCTCAAGTAAACTCGAGCGGGGAGCATAAGCGCAGGCAGGCACTGTGTACAACTCTACCGCGAGTAAACTCGAGCGGAAGGACAATATGAAGCTCAGTCGCGAGTAAACTCGAGCGAGGAGCATAAGCGCAGGCAGGCGCTGATCATCTGGTCACGAGTTTGCAAATAGAGAGCGCATGCATGCGTAGAACAAAATCTGATAAAAGTGTGGCTCTCGGGAAGAAGAATATCATTTTTTTTCCTTCCTTGGTGTAGCCCCCTACTTTTCGAATGCAAAGGTTAATCTTGAAGTTGAGAAGTATTGCTGGTCAATACTGTTTGGTCTCGGGGAGAGGCCGACATATGGTATGCTTATTTTGGTTGCTCAGATGTTTGAGTAGTTATTACTTGAGAAGGCTCGTAGTATGCTCGAGCACAATGAAGCTGTTGGGGAATTGAAGGCCTAGGCTCTATTGACATGGACTTTTACTCCTGAAACCTTAGGAGCATCATTTGCAAATCAAGCAAACATATTTCCTTCAAAAATAAAAAATGGGGTGTCTACGCAACACGACATAAAATGGCGTAATATCATTATTTTGATTTATAAACAAACAAATCATATTGTCTTATACCCAATGTCAATTGAGTAAATATCTTGAGGTATATTGAACATTTAATGCAATTTTATATGGCATTAATGTTTCTCATAATATCATATATCATGTCATAATTGATTATTAAATCACATTTAATTTTCTTTATGCTAAATAATAAATGTCAAAAGCAATTATTCCAAAATTAAATAATCAATTATGTACCTCTCACCCCATAATTATGATAATCAATTGTATATCATCACAATAAATATTTTATCGGGATTAAACTTTTTTGACTCGAGATAATATCATAGACAAAATTTTGACTCATGATAATATTTTACTGCGCCGCGAGTCATTGCATGTATATAACCTACGTCTATAAAATTAAATAACATGCATCAAATTAGTATTAACGCATTTTCTAAATAGTCCCCGAACTTACTTTATTTAATTGTTTTTTACCAAACACAATCAAATAATCACTAATTGCGTGTCAAGCAATATGATATTATTAATACTTGTATTGTATGCACAAAATATTTGCAATTTTCGTTATTGCACCCGAGATAGTGCTATTGACAGCACATATTAGGATGTGTTAATATAACATGCTAAAAATCACGTGGCATAACAATTTGCAATGGTTATTAATTCACCTCAAACTGCTCACATTACTTTTACCAATACCTAATTAACATGGAAGTGCATTATCATGCAAAGTAATTGCCAATGATTGTGGTTTCATGGGCGGTTTCAATTTCAAAATACGTAAATCAACAAAAACTTAAAGGGCAGAATTGGAAGATAACACCTGCTGATAGTGATGTCATGATGTCATGGACGACATCAGCCATGAAAGTCATCCAAAGCAGCACGATCTAATTTCCATGCACAACTGAATTAATTGGCCGACGTGCGGTGGGAAAACGCTAACGAGATCGGGTTCTTCTAGTGGCGTTTGGGAGAGCATAACAGTTCCAATGGCCACGATTTTTGTGGCGGTGGAATCATCTCGACAAGATGCATCGTCAGGTTATGTTGTTTGTTTGCTCAGATTCGGAGATGGAGGCGTTCTTCTAGCCGGAACTCTACTGGCGCGTCACTGCTTACTACTGCCTCCAACAACTTTAGGGAGCACGTGTGGCCGCTATGGGAGTCTGATGGCCAAGAATTTAACGTCGTTGGCCTCGTCTCTTCAGGGCGCATTCAATGGTGGTTTCACTTCGAATTTTTGGTCTCGTTTTCTTTGCTTAGTGCACATGGACAACACATATATGCTTGTGTCTATCAATGTAATTTCGGCACCCTTTGAACGATGCTCCGTCAACTTGCGGAGTTAATGAAGTCGTTCCCAGCAACGGAGCCAACTGATGTATCCAAAAAAACATCATACCGGGGGTGCCGAAAGTAGCGGTGGACATGGGTCGTCGGAGTTGCCGTCTGGCGGCCATCTTGTCGTCGGTGGTGGATATTTGGCTATATATCTGTAAAATAAACACCGTGAGTCGGCGGGAAGGGGCCCCGCCAAAAACCCTCCGGCGTATTTATCAGTACACGTATGAAAAAAAAGGGCGCATAGCCCTCAAGTGTGTGTGTGATTCTCAATCAGAAAAAGAGAGAGAAAGAGAGAGAGACCCCTCTCTATGAGCTAGATGGGGTTATTTATACATGAGGGAATGAGTTCAGCCCGTTGCGCATAGGCCTGGTCCAATCCTTCAGACATCTTGTAAAATATAGTGGGCCATTAAACAAGGCCCAAACGCCATTTGTAACAGATCCAAAATATGCACATCAACACTAATTTTTCAACAATAGAAGAGATGTATCTCACATTGGTTAGAAATTGATGTTGGTTTTAAAAATACTATTATTCAGTGTTCTAAAAATCGGCCTAGGCGGCCGCCGGCTAGGCGGCGCCTAGGCGCTAGTCGCCACTCCAACGCCGCGATTTCCTACAAATCGCCCAAAAAAGTCGCCGAAAGGAAAATCGTCGCCTAGTTGTGTTAGGCGCCGTCTACTCGTCCTCGGCGCCGCTGTACAAAATAGCCATTAAAGCTTCTTCTTCGCCCCTCAAAAGATGGTAGTACAGCAAGGGAGCGAGAGATGGAAGAACGAGAAAGAAAAGATAGACAAAATGGAGGACCTACGGTGGTGAGGCGACAGAAAAGCGTCGGGGACTGGTGTCTGCGATGGAGAATGGAGGGCAACAAAGCGGCGGCGGTGATAGATCTACCCGAGGGAGAGATGATGATGTTTGTGATTTCCCAATTTCTTGATGAATTGAATAGATCTATTAACCTGGGAAAGAAAAAGAAATCCTGAAATCGTCGGCATGGGAGACGGGATGAAGACATTTGCGTTCTGACCTAGGGAGAGAGATGAGAGATATGTATTGTCTTAAATATTGATGCTTAGCCTTCTGCAAAAATGGAGAAATGGCCTGCTGCTTTGTCTTCTTCAAAAATGGAGAAATGATGGCCTGCCGCTTCGTCATCTGTGCATACATAAAAAATCCCCAGAAGTTTTTTCACTTTTTATTAATTTATTAATAAACCAAAACCAGTGAAAGAGATATTTAATGTTTATTGATTCAATATTGATTCATATTTTCAAATATGCCCTTTACCTTTCTCATTCATTGGTTTCTTCCCCTTGTTCTTATCTAAATACATAATTTATAACTTTAACTCAAAATTAGTTTTTTGGCACTTATATTTTCTTAGGGATTTGCACTTCATGCAACGAAATTGAATTGTTAGCTTTAAATTTTTAATCTTTCAAATTGTAAATTTGTAATATAATTATTATTTTAATATTATTAGATTATTATATGATATTTAATATTAGTATATATAAAAGTTTTAATACTTGTTAGTTAAATTATATTAGACAAATCAAAAACTATTGTAATTATTCATTAATTTCTCGGCCCCGCCTCAACCCCGCCTAGGCGCTAGGCCCCGGTCTGACGCCTAGCATCCGCCTAGCGACTTTTAGAACATTGCTATTATTAAGTACCAATAGAAGAAATGCATCATACATTGGTTGGAAAGTGATGCTGATTTTCAAAGTCATTTGATAAAAGACTTTTATCATTATTACCAATAGAAGATGTATATCTCACATTGGTTAGAAAATGATGTTGAGTTTAAATTATTTTATATTATTATCAATAAAAAAGATGTATAACACATTGTTTAAAAAGAAAATGTTAGATTTTAAAGTCTTTAGACTAAAGACTTTCACTTTTACAAGAGATGTGTCTCACATGGTTACAAAATACTATACTATTATTACAAATAGAAGAGATGCATCACACATTGGTTAGAATTGATGTTTGTATTAAAAATACTATTATTAATTACTAATTGTAAAGATGTATCATACATTGGTTAAAAAGTGATATTGGTTTTCAAAGTTTTTTGATAAAAGACTTCTATCACTATTACCAATAGAAGATGTACATTTCATATTGGTTAAAAAATGATGCTGATTTTTAATTATTTTAGATTATATAAAAGACTTACTATTATTAGCAATATGAGATATATATCACACATTTGTTATAAATTGATGTTGGTTTTAAATTACTATTATTACTAATAAAAGAGATAAACCTTACATTGATTAAAAAGTGATGTTGATTTTAAAAGTCTTTAAATAAAAAGACTTTTACTTTTATCATTAATAAAAGAGAAGAGAAGAGATATATCCCATTATATAGAAAGAGATGTTGGTTTTAGATATTTTTTAGATAAAAAACTTCTACTACTATTACCAAATGATGAGATGTATTACATATTGGTTAGAGAGTGATGTAGGTATTAAAAGTCTTTTATAAAAGACTTAATACCAATAGAAAAAATATATATTTCACATTAGTTAGGAAAGTGATATTGGTCTAAAATGTTTTTTGATAATGTACATCGCATTGGTTATAAAGAGATCCACATTATTTAGAAACATATATTGGTTATAAAATTCATAAATAAAAGAATTTTTATGTTATTATCAATACAAGATATGTATCACACATTGTTTACAAAGAGATGTTGGTTTCAAAACTATTTAGATAAAATACTACTACTATTATTATTTTTATGTTATAACTAATAGAAGAGATGTATCCCACATTGTTTAGAAAGAGATGTTGATTTCAAAAGTTTTTATATAAAAGACTATTATTATTACTATAGAATAATGCATCTCACATTTGTTAGAAATTAATATTGGTTTTTAAAATATTATTATTACCAATAGAAAAGATGTATACCACTTGGTTAGAAAAAGATGTTTGTTTTAAAAGTCTTTAGATAAAAGTCTTAAACTTTTATTATGAATAGAAATAGAAAAAAAGTATCTCACATTTTTTGAATATGAAAAAAGTGTATCTTACATTGTTTAGAAAAATATGTTAGTTTTAAAAGTCTTATAGTAAATACTTTTACTTTTATTACCAATAAAAAATATGTATCTCACATTGTTTAAAAATAAATGTTGCTTTAAAAAGTCTTTAGATTAAAGACTTTTTGTTACAAATAGAATAGATGCATGTATTTCACATTTGTTACAAAGTATATAATATTATTATCAATAGAAAAGATATATAACACATTTGTTATAAATTAATGTTGATTTAAAAAATACTATTATTACCAATAGAATAGATGTATCATACATTTGGTAGAGGGTAATGTTTGTTTTTAAAGTCTTTAGATATAAGACTTCTACCATTATTATCAATAGAATATGTATATCTCACATTGGTTAGAAAGTGATATTGATTTTAATTTTAGATAAAAAAACTTTTACTATTATTACTAATAGAAGAGATATCCTACATTTGTTAAAAAATGATATTGGTTTTAAAAGTCTTTAGATAAAAAGTTTTACTTTTATTATCTATATAATAGAAGAGATGTATTCCACATTATTTAGGAAGAGATGTTGGTTATAAAATTTTTAAAATAAAAGACTTCTACTATTATTACCAAATGAGGATATGTATTACACATTGGTTAGAGAGTGATGTTGATTTTAAAAGTCTACAATTATTAGCAATAGAAGAGAACGTATTTCACATTGGTTATAAAAGTGATATTGATTTAAGAAGTTTTTTTAGATGATGTATCTCACATTGGTTACAAAGAAATGTATCTCACATTATTTAGAAATGAGTATTGGTTATAAAAGTCATTAGATAAAGACATGGTTTGTTATTACCAACAGAAAATATGTATCCACATTGTTTAGAAATGAATATTGGTTAAAAAGTTTTTTATCTACTACTATTATTACTAATAGAAAATATGTATACCACATGGTTAGAATGTGGTGTTGGTTTTAAAGTCTTTAGATAAAAGACTTAAACTTTCATTACCAATAAAAATATAAAATAAGTATCTCACATTGTTTAAAAATAAATTATGATTTTAAAAGTTTTTAACAAAATGACTTCTAATATTATTATCAAATTAAATGTTAATTTAAAAAGTCTTTAGATCAAAAAAATTACTATTATTATTAATACAAAATATTTATCTCACATTATCTAGAAACTTATATTAATTTTAAAAGTATTTAGGTAAAAAATCGTTTAATATTAGTAACAATAGAAAAAAAAATTATAACCATGGAAGAGATTAACAATCTAATTATAATGTCCAAAAGTTATATTATTATTACAATGTGTGTGTGTGTGTGTATATATATATATATATATATATATATATATCTCACATTAATACTGTCTTGAACACGTTAACTAAATAACTAGTATAACAAGTAATAAATCTGAAAGATCTCTCTTTGTCGAGTTCTTCTTCGAGCACCCTTTGTGTGGGAGACTTTCTGGCTCCCTTATCCCCATTGATTCTTGATGCACAAAGTCGTGGAATTGTCTCACATAATAATATTTCGGGCTTCAGGCTCATCTTTTATATAGGAAAGAATGTCTTTGATCAAATCATCTGCAGTCTCTCTTGTCGTGATCTCATCACATAGACAACGTCCTCAAACCAGATGAAGCGCATGGTTCAATCGCAACATTTTCTCGTGACATCGTCCATTTCACATGCACATGATGGCAGTAACTAAATTTGAACAGACATCCACATTTTTTAGCATCATCTTTAATCTTATCTTTTTCTCACTGTTTTAGAGTCCATTCATTGACTAGTAAGTTAATGGCATAGTGGGATACTTTAAATCTCAATCGACGAAAAAGAATCAATGATTTTGTCTTAGGATGTGTTGTGTTCAAAGACCTTTCAAATTCAGTCTTTATCTCATTGAATTGAAGCTCCACCGCATCATGGATTCAGGTGAATATGAATCAAAAAGCCCCAGATGACATGCCTAACCCATC
>JABEVN020001658.1:0-24048 GCA_013146195.2 Codonopsis lanceolata | reverse complement strand
TTCGGGACATCCTCCGCGAACCCTCAACTAGTGGTAACCGACCTCAAGTCCTAACTTGGAATACACACAGACTCGAAGCCGATCAAAAGATCATCAATGTGAGGTAAAGGGTACTTATTCTTATAGTAACCTCGGTTCAACTGATTTATAGTCAATTCATAACCACAAACTACCATCCTTCTTTTCACAAACAAAACCGATGCACCTCAGTATATCACACTCTGCTTAATAAACACTTTATCGCAAGCTCTCGCAACCGCCTTCAACTTTCAACCAGCCCGAGCCATCCTATAAGGTGCTCTAGAGATAGGTGAAGAACCCGCAATAACTCAATGCAAAATCCTCTAACTCTTTTTGGGAGGTAATGCATAATCAATGAAAAGACATCCCGAAATTCATTAACTACCTGGCATATCCTCTACTAACGTAAGACATGCTAAGATCAGCAATACACCCAAGCATTAACCTCTAAGATAGAAGTTTTCTAGCCCGTAAAGCAAAAACATGTATACCTCTCATAGCATGACGCTAATAAACACAAACTCCGAAATTCTGCATGGCAAAGTAACCCTCCTGCGACATAGAATCTACTAAAAGCATGGTAAACACATAGCCAATCCATTCCCAATATCACATCAAAATCCCGATAGGCAATACTACCAAATCCGCATGCAAAACCCGATCACAAACAAGTACATCGCAACCTCTATAAACCCCGATGCAAGCATACATCACCCAATCTGTAGATACCTCAAGCACATAAGGCAACCGAAAGCAGCAATACACATAAATTAATAAAATACGTGCATCATATTTTGCACCTTTAAAGCAATACACCATTTGTTGTTCCATACCTTTTTGGTAATTGGTCGGTCAATTTCAAATCTAATTTATACCATTCTAGTTCTCCGACGAAGACCTCTTTGATAAGTCAAGTTCCTCTGGTGACTTCAAAGCTTTCGCCGTAGGATGTGGGGTGTTCGTGAATCACATAAAAGCATCCTTTATATCGGCCTCAAGAATACAAATCATAAGCACATATAGGCATGGCATCAACATCATGCAACATAGTATTAATTTACTATGTATGTAAACAAGATTTTGAAATATTCATACCATTAACTACCTATCAATGGTAGATAAAACACATTATACAAGGCTAATACACTATCAATGTATTAGACTAATCAAGAGACAATACAACATTTCACGCCAGTCACTAGGTAGCATATTCTTACTAACTAGTATACGACTAATCCTTATAAGTCAATCCGATACCTGGCCGACAACCAATCATCACGTGACCACCACCGGCCAATCTCCAAGTTCCAACATATCATGGGGAAATTTCACCTTGATCAAGGTAGTCCCCCAAATACCCAAACACAAACATCTAGAAAGAGTTCCCAAATTCCCAACACAAGTAATACAAGAACCGGGTGGTTAATTACTACCATAACTATCTACACCCTATAGTACTCTATGAAATACTAATAGGAACCACGGAGGCTTAACCACTCCGCCTCAAAACGTATTACAAACGAATTTCATAATGATTAACACGACGATCACCCTTGGGACCGACAATCTAGCTTCTCCGATTCCTAAAAATGGAACCAGAACAACAACTCTACCGCAACGCAAAGACCCACTTGGTATAACCGCAACTCATTAGCAAAGATAGAGAAATATAATACTCCTAGACACAAACCTTCACTCACTAGCAATCTAGAACAAACGAACTTAGTACTCCAAGTCGTATTCATTCTCGAAGAATCTGCCAATAAGGCATGATACGTAACACTCAACGCCAAGATTCACACAGGAACCCACCTAGGCCATGGAACCCCTGCCGATAGCTAACCTATAAAGCTCGATACCAACCGTGACGATTCTAATCTTAATTTCGAGATGGAATCACAAGTCAAGTCGCCCAAATAGGACAACAATACATGCAAAGACTCGCTTTAGAAAACGACGTGACGCAACATTTCAGATGAAGCGACTGCACCAAAAGGCCGGAAATTTTAAAACTTTTTACAACCGATATAATATTAATACAATTATACCAAATCATCTGGGCGACTTTTAACCGAACCCAACACTACACGCTCATGCAAATATACCTCGACGGCTATAACATGCCGGAGAACAACATACTTAAATAAGAGCTAAAGTAATGCCCAATGAAGATTTAAAACAGTGAACAAACTACATCTATACAAGGCTCTCAGCATATGCGCCGCCAAGACTCAAAATAGATACAAGTATAGACATAAATACAACAAAACCATATTCCCAAAGCAAAGTCTAAATGACTTGCTAATCCCAACGCCCTTACAAAAGAGAACAAAATAAGGACATCTAATAACCACAACCTCGCCGCTGGAGATCACGGACAAGCACGAACCCTGCAACGCTCAACGAGCGCACCGAACGGCTCGGATCTAAAGCAAGAAAAGGGAGGGGGTAAGTCATAAAGACTTTGTGAGTTAACAATTATGCATGTCATGGCATCATGCAAAGATACATATCAAGATATCATTTTAATATCAAGTCAATCAAAGCTGCTCATTTAATAAACACTTAAAACACATATCCATGGTAGCACATTGTTTCACATAAGTGCTATAAAGGTAAACCACATACAAGGAGGATATGATATGAAACCGATGCCGCACGTAGCTCCCGCAATACAACGCTAACATTCGTGCCAATGATACCCGTGATTAGTGTATCAAAGTATCGAGTTCTCTACTCGAGTACCGAAGTTCTTCTCTGGTACCAAGCTCTCCTTGGTACTTAGACCTTCCAATGTGCTCTCTTGGTTACAAAGAAAGGTGCTACTTCCCCACCGTGGGCCAACCAAATGAGGCGTAAGGTGATAAAAAACCTAAGTATAACAACTCCATCACTATCACGAGCCCCATAACTCGTGACGGCGATGCATTGTCACACCAACGACTCAATCAAATATGCCACCGACTCATGCAATGCCAAGTAGATGTTTATCGGTCATGAAATTCAAATAAGGAATAAGTTCGACAAGAGCGAACTTATTCAACAAGTAGTTGTTTACTCATTTAAGGAATCAAATAAGAATTCGACATGTCAAATAGGTACACTATTCTACAACATGCTCTCAATCATGCATTTACTTCACACGATCACACAAACCACATAAGAACTCGATCGAGTCTTATAAGCACACATTTCAATTATGCCCTTCAATCCATCCCAAAGTCACGTAAGCTAATTCATTAGTCTAACGCACTAAATTCATCATGTTAAATAGATATATCATTCTCTAACATGCCTCGATCATGCATTTACTTAACATAATCACATAAACCGCATAAGAACTCAATTGAGTCTTACAAGCACATACTAACATCAAGGCATACTCATCAATCCATCTCAAAGTATCGAAGCTAATTCATTAGTCTAACGAACTACATTCGTCGTAGTAGGATTGAATGTGAGTCGTTATTGTTCATAACTCCCTAAATAAATTCAACTCCCGTGAGTTTTACTAAAATTAAACCAAGAAGAGTATTGATACTATATGTATCACATTGCCTTCTCCTAAGTTCTCCGTTCATTTAGAACTTGATAACTAAGTCGCTCATGTTCTCGAACTAGCCTAAAACACAATCTCGAAGTTTCAAACCCTAGTTTTGTGATTTTGTTAAACCTTGAATTGAACCGAATTCTTTCACAAGAGTTATTCCCAAGCTTAATACAAACAACATTCATGCTTTAATAAATGTCAAAATCATAACTTCATAGAGATTTCATAAATTCATACTCACATTTTATATGTTGAATTGAAAGTTGTGTCTTCACAAAAGATGTTCAAAATCAACATTAAAACAACTAAAATGAAGGGGTCATGCTATTTTGTTTAACATGAAAATCTCGGGGAATTGTCACTCACCTTAGTCCTATGATTAATGGAGGAAAGGTTGATTAAAGAGAGGATTCTTGTAGAGATGATCAAGAGCTTCGATTTGGCGGTCTCGGTTCGACATCGACCACCGGATCTCCGGAAATGGTCCTTCAACCTAGGGTTCTCTTCCATGGACGAATTTGGAGCTCAAACTCTCGATCTCTCGGTTTTAGATGAACCAAAAATGGCTGAAGGCTGAATATTGGGTTTATATACTTCCCTCAAACTCCCCAATCCAAGTGATGGATGTTATATGGCTTCTAATTGGCCAAGGAATGTGAGCCATAGATAAGAAATGATCCAAGGGTCTTGAGGGTCTAGAAGAGTCAACAACGGTGGCTAGAGAGTGCCCAAGGTCGGCCAAGGGCACAAGGGTCTTCAACCAAAAACACTCAAAAACTCAATATAGGCTGGAATCGGCATGATGCGGCCGCATCATGCCTCTACCTGCCACCCCAAGGGGTCCCTTCCGATTTTCCTCGACTTTTTCACTAGCTCTCACCTCTCAACGAGCCGCCTCCAAAAACCAATGCGAACCGCGGAGTTCTGACCCAAAACTTGTCTAAACATGTCCAAACTCAAAGGCAACAATCCTAAGGTGTAACCAAGCCAAAAACAAGTCGGAAACACACCCGAAACACATCTGAATCAAGCTAAAACATGGCTGGAACCACTCGACAAATGGCCAACGAATCAAACACGAATCAATCCCAACTTAATCTAGGATAGAATGAACATGTATTAGGTTTGTTTAATCATGGTTATGGCTTGTATTCAAGGCCTAGAACTCAACCGAACTTCTCTCGAAACGAAATGAAGGCAATACAAGCAATGATGTACAACCTAAAACACAAACGAAGCAACGAAGCTTCTAAACTCCCAACCAAGCATGAAACAACTAAGATGAACATTGTAAATCTTGTATGCAAGGTATTAAGACTCTCATGAAACTTATTAAGGTGCCAACACGTTAATACGAACACCCGAAACAACATCAACAAGGCATGCAACGCATGGAAGACCATTACTCTATTATGATCTTAACCAATTCAATGCCAACACGATATGAATGAAATGAAGTCTCAAATATGTAAAGACATATTATAAACATGTCATAAAGATGACAAACATGAAATGGGGTTTGGGTTCTCACACATACCGGGACATCCTCCTCAATTATATCAATAAACCGAGGAAACCAACCATCAATAAATCTCAACACACAATGCAATGTATGTATGAATGCATATGAGCTACTGATACAACGTGTACTCATAATAACGATAATAACAACCATAATATATGCATAAGGAATTACCTCCTATCTCGAGTAGGTCTCAAAACTCCGCAATGGCCAACTGCCACGCGTGCACACAACCTCAAACTCTAGGTCGTCTATAACCATCTCACTAAGAGTCACTAGGCCGCTTATTGACACTCCTAGAGTCGTTAATCCTCAACTTAAGGCAATCCTTTCTAATGTGATCACCACCACAAGCAAAACACTGGCCTGTATTGCTCCAATACCTACGCTCGGTGCTGTATTCCCTAAACAAAATTTACACATCGGTTCATCACCTTGTCATCTATGACTATAGGTAAAAGCATCACTCCGCTTACTAGACTATGGATTTATCTACACAACTTTATGAGGTGGTAACTGCCCTCTAAACACATCATCATCCTTAACAGTCCCCAAGGTCCTCTCTTGAGCGTAACCCTCGATATTTAACTCTATCGCATAAGTACGGTCCACAGCTTCTCGATAATCCGCAAGCTGTAATAGGATAAATTGCCTATAATATTTTAACTTTAATTCTTTCACAAACCATGGAATCTTCCTAATCTCGTCCGGTACCAGGTACTATACTCTAACGAGCTAACTCCGTGAACATCACTAAAGATTAAACCACAATCATATCTACCAGTTCTAACATAAGGAGTTATATCTTCTCTTTTTCTAAACCACTGCAGGAATTTAATGTGCCCTGAACTCCCACAAGATGTTCTTCTACACTCTTCGCACATCCTGCTATCCCGAATAATGTCAAACAATTGCCACCAATACCCCGGTGGACTCTCAAACATGAACACCACTAATACAACCTTATACTCATCACCACCGGCACCTCTACCAGTGTTAACACTCATTCTAGTTTCAACCATATTAACATACATTAACTCTTGACGTTAAGATATATCAAATCACACAAAACCAACCCCCAAACTAGGCCAAGGAACCTATCCTGGCAGACAGCTAACCAATAGCTCTGATACCAACTGTGACGACCCAAGCCGGATCCCAATACGAGACCCCAAGGTCGTGCTGTCAGAACACACAATTAATAAGCAATGGGTAAGGCTATAACAGCGATACGCCAACGACTAAACAAAATGCAGAAGCGAATAACAAAATGGAACCCGAGCTACCAAGCTCTGAAATATAAAACAACCCAAGAGATAGTAAATCTCTCAGCCCAAAAATTCGAAGCACGTGACGCAACATTAGGCATGTAAAATAAGACCACCTGTTACAATTTTATAAACAACAATATATCCAAGTCATCGGTGACGTTACAGCCGGAACCCAACATTAAACTAAGTCTACAACTCTAGTCTACACACTCCACAGCTAAACATGCCGGAGTACAACATAACCAACAATATAAACACTTGAGATGGAATAAATATTTAATTAAATAAATATGGCTCGACTAACATTTGTCGGCTCACAAAAAAACCAAGTACTAGTAATTTAGCAAGTACAATCACCAAATCAATAACCACAACTTACTACCCATAGTAAAGTTTATATAACTTCACTTCACAAACGTCCTTTCCAAAAAAAAAAACCAAAGCTACAAAAATATTAATAGTAGCAACCTTCACAAGAACCACACTTCTATTATAGACTCGGCGGATTCCTTCGAATTACTAGCTCGGCTCGAATCTAAGGAGAACAAAGTAAACGAGTAAGTCATAAAGACTTAGTAAGCTACTAAAGATGCAATGTCATGGCATGGCATTATGCTCAAATAAAACATGTACATCTCATGTCATACTCATAATATGTCATTTCATGGTATAATCCTCAACACAAACCAAACCCAACCATAGTCACACAGTTCTTCATAAGTTATCATAAAATAAATCATATCAAATAGAATATGATTCTAAATTCTAAAATGGGTAGCATTTTATTTCCACATTTTAACTTACCGTCAAACCACCATCCACATAACCCAATTATACCATAAATATCATAATTCTTCATTTAACACCATTCATATAATAATTCATATATGGGAGACTGTTGTTTCCATTCTAATCATGAATAACATGTTATATTTTTAGTATAACATCATATCATAAAAATCATTATTTCATTAGCATGTTATATTTCTATTATAACATTTCATCAAGTAATCATCATCTCATGTAAATCATATCATTAACCACGTAGCACCACAATTCATATAAGTGCTCGTAAAATAAACCACATAAGAGAGAGAAGATGATTCCTTTTCTGCATCCGCCGTGTAGCTCCTGCAAAACATGTACAACCAAATGTGTCCTCGATATCCCTTTCGTGGATATCGACGTCCCTGAAAAAATAGCCTCTTGGGTTCCATAGCTATCAGAGGTAGGTGTATTACTCTAGCAATGATCAACTACATCCCCACCGTGGCCATCGATGGAGGGGTGTGTGCAACCCGGCACGACGATCCATTGCGATCACGAATCCCACAATTCGTGAAGACAATGCATCGTCCCACCAAAAACTCAAACCAAAAGACGTCAGTTGGACTCAAACACAAGTACAGGTAATATATACTCGCATGCTCAACCAAAGGAAAAGTACAACACACCGTACTAATCTCAATCAAGTAGATATTTACTTTTAAATAACATAGTTATGCATTTCTATGCTAACTGTCACATAAACACATTAGAGAAATAATATCAAGTCTCTAATACCCAAGTGTTCTTCATACACTTGTAAATGCTCGAAGGCTTAACCTCCATCAAAACTACACCAAAATCCGTAGGATCTTAATATGTGATTCGCTATATTCATATTAGTCCCATAATCGACTCCGTTGAGTCATTTCGAACCAAAATCCCCAAGCATTGTTCATAGATCAACACTTTCTAAATATAATTAATCATCATATTTCAAGCATGTACCTCAAGATAAAATTTTATCTAGCATGCTTTCACCAAAGATAGACATTTATATATCATGCTCATAACCAAGAAATAAATTCATATAGCATGCTCACGACCTTAAATTCATGAACTAGAGTTGAACAACATACTCTTATATACATGAAAGTCAACTCAACCCATGAAAGTCAAACATTACATTTTAATCATGTAACCATAGTGATAATTCATTTTTAATGCTCACAACCAAAAATAGAAGTCCATCAAGCATACTTCCAAACCTTAAACACATAACATATGTAATTCCAATATTTCATAATATTCCATAGAAACTCCCAAAATTATTCATATCATCAATAACCCAATTACCACATAATCATCATATCAAACCCTAGATTTTTAGGAAAAATATGACCATCATTCTCAAGTCCCAAACTCATATAATGAAGCTTAATAACATACTCCATTAAACATAGAAATCAACCTACTCATGCTTCTAGCAAGTTCACTCACCAAAAATTCAAAATAAAATCACACAAAGCATACATGTGTACTCATTGACCTCAAATAGCAAGCCATTTGTTTTCCTTAGGGTCAATGAGTACAAAATCCATAGAAGGTTGATTGTAGTAGCTTACCTAGCTTGGATGAAAACCTCAGAGAATCGAAATCCGATCGATGAAGTTGTTCTACTCGTCGAGGGCTTCACGAATCCGAAGTTTGGAGGCGATCCAACGGTCGGATCTTCATGGATTGGAGGAAGAAGAAGCTAGGGCTTCAAAGCCCCCATGTCTCCCACACACTCTCTCTCTCTCTCTCTCTCTATACGTATAGAATAAAGGAGAAGAAATGAAGGGATTTACTGAATGTACAAAGGGATTAGGCTTTTTATACTTCCCCAAATAAAGAGGGCACAAAGGGAATTTCCCTTGTACAATTAGTGAAGATTAGATGTAATCAACCACTAATTAAAACTTAATTAACTCCCCAAGAGTGTTAGGACATGATTAGGACTAAGTATGAGGGTTATGAAGGGTTTAGAGGGGGTTTAGTAATTGCACTTCAAAATACCATAACAGGGAGCAATCTGTCCGAAGCACCATGCGCTTGCATAGTGTAAGATCCCGATTCCCGGTTAACTTGAATTGCATGCAATGCTCGCATTTCTTCTTTGGTTGATTGATCGTTTGGTTTGTGAGAGAGTCTAGATGTGTATGAGAGACTACATTAAGACTAACACACTTTTAAGAGATGTCATATAGCGGTTGACTTGTTAAAGTCAAAAGTCGTAACCCGACGATAGTCGAAATGCGACGCGATTGAGAGTTTATTCGGGTTTTGTGTTCTTGACCTCGATTTGGTCCCAGATCTTTACATGATGATTAAATAACATGTTTAGATATGTTAGACTTTTAATTGGATGTATTCCATAAGTCTCGTGAAGTTTTGACGCCTCGAGAATAGTAATTCTCCTTATCGTGTAGTTTGAGATTGAGCCGGGCGAACGTCTCGTCTTTCGGGAGCTTATTTCTCCTATCTGTTGTTTATCATTTGAGAGGCATTCAGGCCTATTTTGTAGCCCTAATAAGTGTTTACAATCATGGGTTATTACCCGTCGGTTTGCGGTCTCATTCGACGTTTAGATAGCAAGTTGTTACGTCTTGCGCGATTTGCCAGGATGTTTCGGGTGTTGTTTATGGGAGTATAGACCTACTTTAAAATTGGTTTGAGACTTGGATTGATTAGTTTGATGTTTGAGGACTTTAAGGGTTCAATTGGGAGCCATTTCGAAGCTTTAAGGCTCGAGAATGCATGCAGGAGAGTTCGGGATCGAGTAGGGAAGCAACAAAGGTCGGGAAAGAGATTTCTGGAGGATGCGCTTGCATCCCCCATGTATGATGCGACCGCAAGGGTCCCTGATGCAGAATTACGGGATTTTTCAAGTCTTTGTGCGCTGTCCGAATTTTGGCCACTTAATCCCATTCTAAACCCAACTTAAACCCACCTACTTAGCCTAACACTAGTCCTAAACATTATTAGAGAGATTAGGGGTTAATTAGTGGGTGATTAAGGGGAATTAATCCCCCATATAAAAGAGAAATCGCCGCACACTTCATTTGTTCGGCCAAGCGAACGCGACTTCTTCGATTCTTCAGCGAAGCAGAAAGGCGTGAGAGAGCGAGAAAGGCGACTTCTAGGGCTTGAGGGTGCGATCTTGGAGGCCAAAGCTAGGGTTCTTCTTCCCCCTTTCAGTCCGTGAGTTGAAGGTAGAAGATTGAGGAGACAACCCAATCTCTAAGGTCCGAACATGGCAGCTTGTAGGGGCTGTGATAAGGTAAGTTTCTATCCTATTTATCTTGCTTATGGGCTCCATTGACCCTAGGGAAACAATCATTTGTGCTATTTGAGGTCAATGGAAGCCATTGTTAGGGTTTGTAGAGAAGCATGAACCCTAGGTTGTTAAATTGATGATAGAACTTGATTGACCTATGTGAGACCATGATATATGTGAAATTCATGTTCTAACTAGTCTATTGAACTTGGTTATGTTGATTATCCATGAGTATTGAAGTTGATTTGGTTGAGATACTTGGAGGGTGTTTTGCCCTAATCTTCTGTTAGCTTACAAATTATTGGTGTGAGCTTGATTAATATGTTTTATATGCTTAATAGAGTATATTAAACCGGGTTGTATGATTTAATCATGAATTGGGAATTATGATTGGTAAGGTGAGCTAAATGAAATTGTGCTCAAAATGATGAATTTATTCTATGTTGAATTAGTGAAGGTTTTGTTGGGTTTATGTGAGTTAAACGAACCCGGGATGATGGCTATTGTTGATAGTTATGAATATAGGGGGAATTGAGACCCACGGCCTCTATGCCCTAAAATTTTAGAAAGGGTAGATTGGACACGGCGGAGTCATTATAAGTTCGATCTTGTGCTAATTGAACTTGGGTTGAAATCCTACGATAACTGGATTTCGTTTGGTTAATGGAGTGAAGAACATAACTTCCAAACTTTAAATGGTTGGTGATTGAGATGTGTTTTGTGGATTTTTAGTCTTGGGAATTAAGCCCGAATGACTATTGAGATTTGGTTGTAAACTTTAGGAAATTATTACGGTGTGAATTTATAGAACACCTAAAGAATGAAATGTGTTAGTGAGACTCAACGGAGTCGTTATAAGGCTAATAAAATGACTAAGAGCCTTGGGATGAAACCCTACAATGTTTGGGTTTGTTTGGGTTATGTTTGGGCACACCGGGTTTTTGGTTGTGTCCTATGGCGACGCTTATGTTATGGAGGTTAATTAGAAATATATTTTAAGCATGCTTGTTAGAGCATGGGACAATGGAGACCCACATAAGGTCACGAGAATATTTAAGAGAAGATTAAGAGAGAATCCTCTTCTCAAGGATTTTTGTTGCGTACATATGAAAACACTTGTGCGAAGTGACTACGGAGTAGTCGTGATGTTTTAAGTAGGGTGTTGGTGTAGTCGATCATGTATGACGATTAGGACTATGATTGAGTCCGGTGTATTTAAAATAAAGACTAAATAATAAGTCTTGAATTGTAGATATTTTGAGACTAGCGTAGTAGCCTTGGTTTGGTTTGAGTTGAGGATTATGGGAGACCTCACATTATATTTTATTAAGCTTGTAAGCTATACTTGACTTGGTTGATGACTTGAGGAATAATGAATACCTCAATAAGTAGTTCTGTAAGTTAGTTGAACACAATGGTTATATGCAAATATATGCATTGTTCATGATGTTTGGTAGAGCATTATGTCCTACTTGATTTTATGCAATTATATGCATGGTTTATGAAATTTCGTAGAGTATTATGTCCTACGTGGTTATATGCAGTTATGTGCATGGTATATGAGATTGTTGTAGAGCATTATGTCCTACATGGTTTAATGAGTCCGATAATAATGAATTTGGTCTCATTAGTTTAGACAAGTAAATATCTACTTGAATGTTTGGTTAAAGTCCAGCTGGCGGGTTTTGGTTGTTGTGTCGGCAATGGGACGATTCATAGTCTTTGGGAACAATCGCTATGAATCGTTGCATTGGGTCCTTTTCTCCTCACTATTTGGCCAATAGTGGGATGTGATCTCGAGTTATGCCATCTAGCTAGACATCGAGCTCTCATTTCTCATCCTAGGTTGGATGAATGTAACGAGTACTCATTAAGGGAAACTGATGAGTTGAGATTATTTGGGGAGGGAACCCCAGGGTATTATTGATTGGGAATTGAGCCCGAATCATGGTTTGAGATTTGATATCATGGTAAGTTGGTTGGGTGTTGAACCCGGATTTGTTTGTGACGGTTCGATTACGTTTACTGTTACATATGTTTATTAGCAATTCTGATGTTCTCTTTACCTAACATCAAGTCTGCTTAAACATAATATCAAGTTTGCTTAATGATTTAAAAAGAAATTAAGTAATGAGAATTAGTAAATTTTAAATTAATATTAAGCATTTGGATTGAGCATACCAAGCTCTCCCCTAAGATAAGCAAACATGTCGGTCTCAAGTGCCTTAATGAAGATGTCTGCTAGTTGATGTTCTGTTGAAATGTACTTCATGCTTATGTTCCTCTTTTCCAAATTATCCCTTAGAAAATGTTATTGAACATCGATATGCTTTGTCTTGGAGTGCATCACAAGGTTGTAGGTGATAAAGATTGCTGAAGTGTTATCACACATAATTGGGAAATCTACAACCTTAATGCTTAATGTCATAGTCCACCAGTTGTTGATTGATCAAAAACAGTTGAGTGCAGCAGCTTCCAACAGCTATGTACTCTGCTTTAGTGGTGGAGTTTGAGACTGATTCTTGTTTCTTGCTAGCCCATTAGACAAGTCTGACTCCTAGGAATTGACAAGTCTCACTTGTGCTCTTCCTGTCCACTTGGCAGCCAGCATAATCTGCATCTGAGTAGCCAACTAAATTGAAGAAGGATTCTCTTGAATACCAGATACCTAAGTTGGTGGTATCTAACATATACTTGATGATTCTCTTGGCTGCTAGAAGATGTGACTCACGAGGGTCTGCTTGAAATCTAGCACATACCCCAACAGTATACACAATATCAGGTCTGCTGACACTAAGATACAGCAGAGATCCAATGATTCCTCTATATTGAGTAATATCAACTTTCTTCCCTTGTAAATCTTTGGTTAACTTGCATTTTGCAGCCATGAAGTATCAAAAGTGTTGGCCGTTTCCAATCCAAACTTCTTTACTAGTTCTTTGGAATACTTGGAATGACTTATGATGATTCCTTTATTTGATTGTTGAATTTGAAGTCAAAGGAAGAAGGTGAGCTCTCCCATCATGCTCATCTGAAACTTTCCAGTCATAAGAGTTTTAAATCTTTTGCATAGCTTCTCATTTGTGGAGCCAAAGATGATATGAACGACATATATTTGCACCAGTACAAAGTGTCCTTTGTGCTTGAGAATGAAGAGAGTAGTATCAATCTTTCATCGCACAAATCTTTGTTCTATCAAGAACTTAGATAGTGTCTTGTACCAGGCACGGTGCTTGCTTAAGACCGTAAAGAGCTTTCTTGAGCTTGTAAACATGTGTCTCTTTTCCTTTTTCCATGAAGCCTGGAGGCTGAGTGACGTAGACTGTTTCTTGAAGATCACTGTTGAGGAAAGCACTCTTGAAGTCCATCTGGTATAGCACAAAGTCCTTGTATGTAGCATATGCCAAGAAGATTCTGATTGCTTATAACTTTTCTACTAGAGCAAAGGTTTCATCATAGTGAATCCTTTTTTCTTGACGATATCCTTGTGCAACGAGTCTGGCTTTGTTTCTTATGATGTTCCCGTCTTCATATTTCTTGTTTCTGAGCACCCACTTTGTGCCAATAATAGTATGGTCAGCAGGTCTTGGAACTAGCTTCCAAACTTGACATCTTTCGAATTGTTGGAGTTCCTCTTGCATGGCTTCTAACCAACTGGGATCTTGTATAGCTTCATCAACCTTCTTAGGTTCATCTTCTGAGACAAATGTAGCACAAAACATGCATTCATTTATGGATGATCTTCTAGTCTGAACACCTACATGTATGTCACCAATAATTTGAGAAATCGGATGATCTTTACATTCTCTTGTAACAGTAGGGATATGATTCACTGTTGGTTCTTCATGATGAGGTTTAGGGGGAGGACTAGGAGGAAAATCAACAATTTCTTGTTGAGGGTGCTGTTCAGGAATAGGTTCATAGGTAAGTTGAAGAATGGGATTTTGAGGTTCAGAAGATATAGGCTCTGGGTCGATATTTTTGCGAGCAGAGTTAAGGTCTTCTGGTGGTTCATTTGAGAAGTGATGATGAGGAATATTTGAGTAAGTTGCTGGTGTGGGATTTGGTGTATGAGAGGTTTAGGCTTGAGAGGTACCTGTCTCAACATTAACAAAATCATCAGCAACATTTGGAGTCATATGTGGCTCTAATAAATCAAATTCATCAAATGAAACATGCATATATTCAACAATTTTTAAAGATCTTTTATTAAAAACCCTATAAGCTTTGGAATGTAAGGTACTAAGGTATAGCCTAGAAAAATACCTTTATCGGCTTTTGTATCAAATTTTCTTCTTTAATCACTACCATTATAAACTACAAAACATTTACAGCTGAAGATTTTAAAAAATCCAATGTTTGCGGGTTTACCTCTCCAAAGTTCATAGGGTATTTTACCGTGAAATTTGTTGATCAAAGACATGTTCTGAGTGAAGCAGGCTGTATTAACGACTTATGCCCAAAAGTGTTTGGGCAACTTTGCTTCGACAAGCATTGTCTTAGCAGCTTTGATAAGAGTTCTGTTTTTCCTTTTTGCTACACCATTCTTCTATGGAGTTCTGACAACAGAGAAGTTATGACCAATGCCATGGTCATCACAATACTTTGCTATTCCATTATTAGTGAATTTAGTTCCATTGTCTGATCGTACATCACTGAGGTCGTCGAGCTTTTGCATCTGTAGTCTTCTAAACAGAGCTGTTAGGATGTCAAATGTGTGATCTTTAGAAGACATCATCTCTGCCCAAGTATATATTGTATAGTCATCTACTATGACTAGAGTGTATCTGTGACCACCATAGCTGATAGTAGTCACATGCCCTAAGAGATCCATGTGAAAAAGTTACAAATGTTTTGTTGTTGCGAGTCCTGGTTTGCTCTTGAAGGAGGCTTTTGAAAGCTTCCCTAGTTGACAGGCTTTGCATACATGATCATGATCATCAGAAAATTTTGGCATTCCTCTCACTAAGCCTTCTTGGGATAGCTTTGAAAAGTATTTGAAGTGCAAATGGCTAAGACGCTTGTGCCAAAGCCAACTTTTGTCTTGAGTAAAGTTTGCCACAAGACATAGATTAGCATCGTTTCCATAGGCGTTCAAATCTATCACATAGACGTTTCCTTGTCTATGTCCAGTCACCAATGTGGGCATGATTCTGGATCCTTTATGTCACATTTGTTTGATGAGAGATGTGTAGCAAATTGTGCTTCAAACCTTCTACAAGAGATACTTTTCCAATAGAAAGGTTTCCACGAATGATAGATCCGTAGCCAATGATACTTCCTTTCGCATTGTCGCCGAAAATAATAGGAGAACCTTCTGCTTCAGTAATGTTTGAAAGAAGACTTGAGTTCACGGTTATGTGTCTAGAGAAACCACTGTCCAAGTACCACATGTGTCTTTCTTTTCTGAGCTTGTAGCAGCCATGAAGCAGACCTGTTGATTCTTATGTTAAATTTATATCTGATCAGTACATTACATTAGTTTTGTACTTCATGGCTAATCGGGTGCGTATCGATTAGCGTGGCAATGTATAGAACTTTGCCTTGTATAGTTTTTTGTAGGACTTTTTCAGAACAACGAAGACCCCTTCTCGGCTTCACCGGAAGACACGCTCAAAGCCTAAGATCGGTAGACCTCGTGTCCGGTGATGCGCTTCTACGTGTCCTCTCCGAAGCTATGGATTAATTCAAACTTATTTCCATATATTATTTGAATTAATCCAAGTCATTCCCCGACATGTCAAGCGTAGAAAGCAACTTTCAGCGAGGGAATACTTTTCGTCTGAGCGATAAGCGGTGTCCCCTACTTTACGCTTCATCTCTCGATCGACACCAAATCACCCACCTTTTTGAAGATCTCGAAATGATTATCTGCTCTAGATATCTGTGAAGACGAAATTCCTTGACTGACAACCCCATGCATTTAATGCATTTTTGAAAAGAGTTGTTGAAGTCTTCGTCCTCTCCAACGGATTCTTTTGAGATGCACCTGCTATAAATACTGCCATTGAAGACTGGAACAAAGAGAACTGTACAGAATCAATCGAACACTTAAAGAATTGCTCTGAATCTACACAACTCCAAGTCTTTCAGTTAAGTGCATTCAATAGATCCTTAACAGATCTAGAAGTCCTCGTCAACAACAAGAAGCTGCTCATCAACATTTATTGCTTTATTCTTCTTGTTGTTAACTTCCATTAACTATATACGCACGCAATTAAATATCTTATTTTTACAGATATTTAATTCCCTAGACCCAAACACAAGTCAATATTTTGTACACGATCCATTAGGGATATTCTTTGTAATTGATCTAAGTGGAAAACATAGTGCACAATTTAAATCCAAGGTTGACTGCCTTGGTGGTGGACGTAGCACTCATTATAGTGTGAACCATCCCAAAATACTTGTGTTAGTTCCTACTATCTGTCTATTTATTTTGAACTGCTTAGTTTCATTGTTTATATTATCCATTTCAGCAGAACTTAAGTAATCTGTAAAAGGTCTACCGGTAGTCCTTATCGGCAGACCTGGAACAATTTTCTTGAAGGTCTTCCGCTACTTGATTCTTTCCATAGATTGCAAGTAACTTTCAAGAAACTTACTTAAAAGTTTTAAAGTGTTAATAAGCTATTCAACCCCCCCCCTTCTAGCTTATTATTGTGCTCATTGGGACCCACAAGACCTATAATTAAGAAATGAAAAGACCATGGTCCTCTTTATTTTCCTTTTGGGTTCAGAAGGTTAGCATTTTTAGGAACCCATACTTGCCTAACTTTTGGGATAGAAAACCCAATAGACTTTACGATGGATTTCAGTAGACATTTAGGGACCAAATGACCTAAACATTTGCAAAAATGACAACGATGGAAATTACAAATGTCATGTTGAGTGAGCTCGATTTTGGCAAACTTTTGAACATTTTTCCTTTTAGTAGCAGCCTTTGATTCAGCAGACTTATTGACACCAAGTTTAGAAGACTCTGTATGAGCTTTCTTGAGTTTGTATTCAGTAGTCCTTGCTTTAGTAGATCTGTTGTTAGTACACTTAGACACTTAATACATTTTGCCTATAAGCTTAGTGTGCAGCAGCACCATCAGTTTTGCTTTTGATAAATCTAATTGGTTTGCGTAAACTCTTTGTGGATCTGGAAACAATAGCCTTTGCTTTGGCAGAGGTGCTGGTGGAAGGCCTTTGTGAGTCTGCATAACCTTTAGCAGACTTTTCGGCAGCAGATGAATGCTTTGCTTTAGACGCATCATTGGTCTTAATAACTTAAATCTTAGGGTATTTGTAATGAAATGAAGCATAACCAATCCCTTGTCTACCCTTGTTTTTAGGCTGCTGATAATATATAGGAATATCATCCGTCTGCATAGAGGAGTCTTCTATTTTATGTTCAGAGGTTATGTCAAAAGTGTTCTTAGTGAAACCTAGCCCAGTTTTATCTACAGTGGGCTTCTGGTCTCCAAGAATTTGGTTAAAAACAACCTTTGAGTTATTCCATGAGTCGATGGTCTTTTGTAACTCATCTTTCTTAGCAGATTGCTCTTTGGCATGACCAATGAGGCATGCAACCTTTTCATTGAGAAATTTGTTCTCTTCCTTTAACTTGATACTCTCCTGCTAGACTACATTGAGAGTTTTTAACTCGGCTTCCAACATGGATTTCTTAGTTCCCAGCTTCTCATGGCTTTTAGCTAACTTTACGTAAGCCTTTCTAAATTCATTGAATTCCTCAAGCATTTCTTGAGCATCCTTGAGGATTTCTTCTTTGGAGGGCTCTTCAGACTGGTGTTCTATGTTAGCTTGGAAAGGAGAATACTTGACTTCATTTTCTGAGTCATAGGTGGGAGGTGAGTCTAGAGCAACAAGGAAAATATGTGCCTGCTCAGGTGAGTCATCGTCATCCTCATCAGAATCAATTTCAAACCAAGTAGACACTTGGTTTTCTTCTAAGTCCTCAGCCAGCAGACCCCTATGTTTTAGAGGGTCGCCTTTTGTAAGCTTCAAATTTGGGCTTAGGACATTTAGAAGCAAAATGACCAGGTTTCCTGCAACTGTAACAAACAAGCTCATTGTTTTGTGAGCTTTCAGCAGTCTTTCTAAAAGACTGCTAGTTTGTATCCTTCTTCTTATTAAACTTTGAGAAACGTTGCAATTTCTTAACTAACATAGCAAATTGTTCGTCAAAAAGAATTTCATTTTCATTAGAAAAAGAAGTGGATGGTTTGTTTTCTGGCACAGAAGGTTCTTGAGATATTGCAGAAAAAGAAGGAAGTTTAAAATGTTTGTCCTGTTCTTGAGCTTGAAGAAGTTCTTGCTCATAAACTGTTAAACTCGCATACAAACTTCTAATATGCATGGAGTTTAAGTTTTTGGACTTTTTTATAGCTGTGGTTTTAACATGCCACAAACTTCCGAAAGAAGCTAGAAATCACATATTAACTTCTTTTACACTATATTCTTTTCCTAAAGAGTAGCAACTGTTTACTACCTCACAGAATCTATCATATGCCTCTGAAGGAGTCAAACTGTTGAATATAGTTGTATTTTCTGTTGTCTCTTGTGGGCAGGTCTCCTTCCAGATATTCCACAAGTGTTTCCCACATTTCTTTTGCGGTTTTACACTTGATGATTTGCTGGTATGTGCTTGTGTCAACAGAGCTAGATATTATGTGTATAGCTTTGCTGTCAAGTTCAACAAGCTTCCTTTCTTCATCAGTCCATTCGTTGATGAACTTGGGCACTTTAGGTGGTCCACCTCCTACATCAGCGAGTAGATTTGGCTTTATTGGAATATGAGGACTTCCTTGAAAACGTTGCCATAAACAATTTGTCAATATAATTCATATATCTCATAACCTTGTCTTTCCATACGTCGAAGTGACCTTCGTCCAAAATTGGGACGTGGCTGGTATTCGAGGTAGACAACATATAGTAAGGCATAGGATCTATTCTCGAGAGGTTATTCTCGGAAAAACTAGTTTTCAAAGAATTAAGCTCTGATACCAATTGTTGGTCCAAAATAGGCTCAATTTAGGCTAGAAAGGGGGGGGGGTGTTGAATAGCCTAGTTATACTTTTAAAATTCTTTAAATTCTTTTATAAGAGTTTTCTTCTTTTGAAAAATAACTAACTCTTAAGAAGAGTTAGGGCAGAAGAATGAGTAAAGGAAGATAAAACAGTTGGGAAGCCTGTTGGTAGCAGTAGGGAACAGCAGCAGACTTCTAAAATTTAAGAGAAGTAGATCAAGAGCAGTTCAGACAAAGGTAAAGAGAAATCAGTTCAGACAAGACTATACGCAAGGATGTAGACATGGTTCGTACTTTAAAAAGTGCTACGTCTACGACTAAATTGGTTAGCTTTAAATTTTGAAAGGTGTACTTGTTTTATCCATTAGGTGAGAAAGTAAGATCTCTAATGGATCGTGTACAAAATAGTGTACAAAATAGTTTTTGAACCAAGTGTTTGATGATGGGAGAAACAATCAATGAATAATTGCTCTCTCAAGTGCTAAAGTAAAGAACAATTAAAGTAAACTAGAAGATGCAGTTAATGAATCGTGACTAGCAGATCTGCAGCTTCAAGAAGTTTGTTGGAGTGTTAGTTCTTGTCGTTTGATCTCTTGAATGCTTGAGTATTGAATATGAAGCTTGAGTATTGAATGCGTAAGAGATGTGTTTGTTTAGAACTTCAATGCTTGAATAGATACTAAGGGATATCTTCAGGACCGTTGGACTTGAAGAGAGAGGGATGTCCAACGTTATAATGCATTGAATGCATTTGGCGTTTTGTAGGATGTGTGCAGCAAGGCAGTCATCAGAGATGCTGTCTTGCAGGAGCAGACATACCAAACAGAGTAATATTGCAGGCATTACAACTTGAAAGTCTTCTTATCCACAAGTGGTAATGTTTTCAGACTTCATGAATTAGACAACAAAGTGGACAATCTGTTTGTACAACTGTTTTGAGTCAGATAAGGACATGATTGACTTCATTGGAGGGAAATCTGATTAATGTAATTTGAATATTATTTGACTAGATATTAAAATATCTAGATTAAATAATATATAATCTGAATCCACGTGTTTGGCTGAGCTTCGTTATTGAGCTGAGAAGGCTTGGAAGTCTGCTGGTGAAAGATGCTTTCAAGGCCGCTGTTGAAGCCTGCTGGTCCACGCCTTTGTAGAAACTAACACTAAACTATTCTATTACAACCTTGATTCTAAAGACAGTTGTCACACTAACCGGTATGCAGACCTTTTAGTCACTATGCAATAAAATTAGAGGATGACTCAACTAAATCTAGAATTGAGGGGTGACGCTGTGATTTTTGAATCTTTGACATTTTAACAAGGAGGTTGTCTCCTGTAAGACGGTTTTACGAATCCTTATCCGTAAGATGGATCTATCCAGGTCAAATGGGGCAAAATTCAGAAATCTCAATGCAACCCCTTAGTTTTTGAAAATTACAGCGCCATACCTCATGTTTATATATGCAGAGTGACACTTTTTACTATTAACAGTATCACTTTGTAGTATAAAATATGTCACTTTTGGCCATAGAATTGTCACTTTGTATTTTTAATTAAAATTATAAATTTTCCCCTAAAAAGTGTTACTTTTTGGGCTTAAATGTGCCACTTTTAGCCTTAAATATATTACTTTTACTTTGAAAAATGTCTCATTTTTTTTATAAATGAATACCATTACGTTTGACATTAAAGTATCACTTTATAGCATTAAAAGTGTAAATTTTTAGCATTAAATGTGTTACTTTTGACCCTAAAAGTGTCATTTTGCCGTATAAATAAAAATTATCGTTATTGACTTTAGAAGTGTCACTTTTTAACATTGAAAGTGTCACGTTTTAGTATTAAAATGTGTCACTTTTGGGGGTTACGTTAGTTTTAAAGTGACACTTTTTAGTATTAAATGTGTCATTTTTTAGTATTAATAGTATCACTTTTTAGTATTAAGAATGTCACTTTGTATTTTAATGAGAATTATAATAAATTTCCCTTTATAGTATCACTTTTAACCTTAAAATGTGACACTTTTGTCTTTTAATTGTGTCACGTTTGGCTTTAAATGTGTCACTTAGCATTTCGTCAAAGTTCGTTAGGCTTCGTCAAGCATCCCAAGGCAATTGAGGCTAACGGAGCTGATAGAGGATTAAACTGCAAGGCGTGGGAGACATAAGAATTTCGGCGGTAAAGCTTGAAAGTGTAGGAGCACCAGAGCAAAATGAGAAACTTCTCATTAATGAGCAATGAATTTAAACCGGTGTCTTGTGGGACTTGAAACACAGACCTCCGCCCAAACCTTAAGCAAAAGTAACATGTTGTTTATTTATCATGACCCGCGAATTTCTAAATGGGGCTTCGTCTTACGGATTTAGGATCCGTAAAACCGTTCTACATAAGTCATTGCCTTAATTTATTATCCGTTTCAATCAATTTATTGGTACTTATCAAATATCTCAAAAGTGCTATAAATACGTTTATAGTTAATAATCAAAACAGATAAAATATCAGGGTCTTACAAAGCCTTCAGTCCTTGTCCTTGCAAGTCGATCAAAAAGCCAAACACTGTCGTTACGTTGCCCAAATACAACAAAAGACGACGACAAAAAAAGAAAGAAGATTTTCTCTCTCTCGAGAAGACATGAGAAACATGCGCCAATCGCCTAAGCCTAAGCGTACCGGGATTAGATACTTACACTTCAAGAGGTAGGTTTCGACCTATTATTCTGTACCCGCAGTTATTTTAATTAGATAAAATGTAGAAATAAATATTATTGTATGCTTGTAAATATTATTTGTAAATAATATTTTAATTAGTTTATTTTCTGTTTATATTTTAAATGTAACAAAATTATAATATTTTCTTTGTTAATAATAAATAAAATTATGTTTATTTAATGTCCATAAAATGTAAAATAAGTTGTTATTATGCTTAAATATTATAGAAATAATTATTGTTAAAACCTTAATATTAATTTACTATAAAATAGCTGTTATTGTGCCCCAATAATGTTTTGAAATAAATCTCCTTTATTTTATACAAGCATGTTTTAGCAAACTCATTATGAGACCGAAAAGGTGAGCCGGGTGTCTAACCTTTTTCCAACTAGTAACTTAGCCCCCGAAGCTATATTTTCTGGTATTTATGGTTTTTCTCTATTTAACCTTAAAATAGAGGTGATGACTCTATACACGTTTTTTAGAGTTCATAACGAGACCGATCGTAAGCCTCTCAAGTGGCAAAGGCATGTTCGAAACGGGATTCTCACAGTAGTGTTGTATTAACTATATAGATTAATATCCTTCTAGTATTTTAATAGTTTGGTATTAAATAATTTCTATTTTTTTAACCTTTGTATTGAATACATATTCTATTATTTTATTATTATTTCAAATAATCCTTAATAAATACTCCCTCCGTCCCTAAATTATTGTCCTCCTTTCTTTTTTCGTCCGTCGCAAAATAATTATCCAGTTTGAAACTTACCTTTTTAGAACATTACTTTTATCACTTTACCCTTACTTTTTCACCCTACTTTAATTATGAGCCACATACACATGAACTTTAAACGAAACTACACATTAAACCAATATAAATAATCAAGTCAATTGTTTTTTCTTAAACTGTGCACCGGGTCAACTAGGACAATTATTTAGGGACGGAGGGAGTAAAATTTATAACAGTTTTTCCAGCCTACACAATTGGTACATGTAGTTTCAATGACAAAATGACTATTTTACCCTGCTCAAAATGCACGTGAGACATGTGTATTGATTTAACGAACAAAAATAACGAAACTTGATGGAATGACCAACTTCGATGAAATTGATTGGTACAAGGACCACTAACAAACAAATTATTGTACAAAGATGAAAAATATAAATACCATAAACTACAGTGACCAATTGTATAGTTTGTCATATTTTTTAAACCGTAATGGGCACAGTTTGGATGAGAAGACTTGCAGTCTGTTCATGCATAACTGCTCATTAAAGTCAATCATGCTTAAAAGATTGTTCAAATGACTTCCTATTGGTACTTGACCACTACAAATGATGTGGTGATTTAAGATCACCAAATATTTTCTCGTAAAGGAAAATATGGTTGCCACAAAAGAAAGAAGAATGGTGGTGAGGTGATCATTGATAGCAGCTAGTGACCTGGTAACATAGCTCATAAATGGAATAGAGTATAATGTCACATTATGAGTAGAAACAACGGTGGATCAAATGGGGTTTTAAAGAGATTTTTCCTCCACAACGGAGTATCAACGCAAAATTAAAAGGAAATCTAATAAGATATTGGGGGTATGATCGCTGGATAAAACACCCTAAAAGCCGAAAAAGTGAATTGGTAGCTCTCTTTCTCCAAGTGGTTCATGCCGGTTTTTTTTCCTTTGATTTTCGGCCTTTCTGTAATTCAATTTTCTTTTTTAAGAAATACAAATTTTTATTTATAAATAAAGACTTGATTTGACTCTCATTTAGACACCAAATGATTTTTTCCCAAATTTTAAAGTTATTTGAGATAAACAAATTAGATACTCCGTTGTACATGACCTAAAAATAATA
>JABEVN020001657.1:0-24085 GCA_013146195.2 Codonopsis lanceolata | reverse complement strand
AAGCCAGGGCCGCTACGTAGTTCACGCATATAGCGTTATCTTGGCGTGCATGTGTCGGATGCGTGTAAGTACATCGAGCCTTAGAGGAATGCAGGGATAGAACCAATGGTGCTCGTATTGATTACAACAAGGGAGCTACTTCCCCCTTTGTGGCCCGCAGTGGGCGTGTGTGAACAAGGACGGGGATGCCAGTGGACTCATGCAATGCCAAGTAATGTTTACTTAACAAAAATATCAAGTAGTGAGCGAGGTCAAAGAGCGATCTCGTTCATGACAAATAAATTATTCTCATCAATAACCAAGTAGGATTGAGTTCGACAAGAGCGAACTCACATGTCAATTAGGCATTCTATAATATGACATTCAAGATCAAGCAAGGTAATCAATCCAAGTTCAAGAATCTAGAATTATTATTCTAAGGGAAACGTGTTTAGAACGTCGTAGGGATTGATCGGTGAGCCGGTATTGTTCAATAGCTCGCTAAACTTGACTCCGTTGAGTCGTCTCTAACAATTCATCCAATAGAGTTAAGATGCTAAATGCATCATAAACCCTTTTCTAAGTTCGCGTAAATGATCGTCTAGGTCGTTAATCCATTTAACAACCATAGGCAAGAATTGTCAACAATCCAATTTCAAGGGACCTTAGAATTATTATCTCAAAGGTTGATAAATTGCAATGGTCCAAGAACATTAATTATTCATAGGAGGATATATAACACATTTAATTCTCAACATAGGACCCAATTCAATAAGATGAACATATGGAACCCTAGAATTCATGGTCTCCAAATGTTATCAAAATCCATTAGTCCAAGAACATTAGTTGTTCCTAAGAGGGCATAGAACACATTTAATTCTAGGCATAGGACTAAATTAACAAGATGATCATTTTAATCAAAAATCTCAAAAGACCAATTCATCAACAATCATGGCAAGGGCATGGTAGGAGCATGGGAATTTCAAGAAGAGGGGGACATGGCATATCTATCATACATCCTAAGGGGAATCGATAGCTTACCTTACACCCAAGAAAAAGATGGAATGGACTCAAACTAATCGGATGGAATCGATCTCCTCTGCTTCGGTAGTTTCAACTCCTGGTCTGGTTTGGCAAAGCGGAGGTCGGGAGCTCAATCCATGGAGGAGACACACACTAGTCTCACCTTTTCTCTACACACACTAAATATGGCAGGAGAGAGGAGAAGAAATCTGGAAATGAGGCTTAATGGCTGATCAACAAGAGAGAGGCTTTTTATACTTTGCATGGTTTGGGTGGATTTCCACATGTCAAGAGGAGGAGGGCAAGTGGAATCCACATGTCAATGGAGGTTGCTAGAGGTTGGGACTAATCTAGCTTGATTAGTGTCTAATAGGTAGGATTAGGGCCAATTAGGAAGGGGTTTAAAGGGTCAAAGGCGGGACATAGCGAATAGGGGAAAAATTCCCAAGTGAAAGAGGCCGAGGCGGGCGCCTCACCCGCCCATGCCGCCGATCTGGGCTTCCCCAAGTTTTCAATTGCTCTCAGATTCCTGGCGCGCCTCACTGATCCATGCGGCTCGGCTTCGGGGCTCCAAAACTTGACTTAAACATGTCCTAAAGGGTCCCTAACTTATGGGCAACCATTCTAGGGTCTAACACAACCCAAAACAAGTCCCAAACACATCCGAACAACACCCGAACAAGGTAGGACAAGGCCGAATCATGCGACGATTGGTTGATTTAATCATACCCGAATTAAACGTCAATGAAACTAAGATAACTTGGGCATGGAAAAGGCTTGTTTAACCATGGTTATGACTTGAATACAAGTCCGGAACTTAATGAACACATCGCATCGACGAAATACAAGCAATACGGAGACGAGGGAAATCGCTAAGGCCAAAACAAGGCAAGAAGGTTTCCAAACTTCCAATCAAGCCTACTATGATCAAGGTGAACGTTCTAGGTCATCTATGATGGACAATAGAACTCTAACAAGTCTCGGTTGAGTGCTAACATGCTAAGGCAAACACTCAAGGTACAAGGCAAGGCAAGCAGTGCAAGGAAGGTATTCGAGCAACTAGGCACATAATACTCTCATGTGAGTATGACATGAACAATTAGAAGTATCTAACATGTTAAGGCATGAAACAAGTATGTTAATAGGGCATAAGACAAGTAATGCAAGTAATGGGTTTGGGTTCTCACAAAAACGTTCTGCACAAAGAAAATTTCTTCGTTCCCGCAGAATCGAACCAACCGATAAGGCGGCCCAAAATCCTCTAAGACGCTCGGACTTCTTTAACAGATATCTGGCTTTCAACTTATCCTTAATCTTGAGGCCCAACTCTGCAAGCAAACCAAGAAAGTCGTGAACTAGGCAGGGGCGCTCTCTGCAAAAGCCCTCCGGCGTGAAAATTAGCACAATCGCTTAAGTCAGTGAGCAATTTAGCAGAGTTTAGGCAAGTTAATCAGAATCACATACCTCCCTCCTTCATTTTGAGGGGCTTTTATAGTTGTTGCCGTAGACAATAACTGATCATAACTGCCCATTAATGCTCATGACATAAATGGCGGGCATATTAACTGCCACATTAACTGTCTCATTCACCACAACAGTAACATGGAGAGTTTTTCGAACATAACCGTCCCCAATTAACAATAACTCTTTAATGGGCGAGCATAACATATGCTGCTCGCTACATGTTCCTGCTCACTGGTTAAGCCCCCAGCTCGCTTATACTTCTTGCCTACTGAAGATTAAAACCCCAGCTCGCGATATATTAAAAGCCATTTAATCTTTCCTTCGTGCCTTTGATCTTAGGATGCACGTGCACTGCCTGTGAATGATGATCATGTGCCAGACACATGACCCATGTCTTGGGCCTATTGGGCCGGGCAGCTCAAAATACAATTCATGACATTAAAAAAAGCCAAAATATAAACAGTCTCCTAAAGTATCCGATCCACTCAATTCCAAATTACACCACAACCTAATTTTTTCCCATATTGTCATTCAACATTACTTTTTGTCCTAGTTTGCACTCTGGCTATATCAAAAATCGAATGTTTGAAACTCATATTTGGTTTCAAAACCATCAGATCAGGGTGTAAACTGGGAAAAAAAGTAACGTTTGATGACAATAAGGGGAAAAAATAGGTTGGGGTGCACTTTGGGATTGAGTGGATACTTTGGGGGCTATTTATATTTTGGCCTAAAAAAAGGGAAAATACTTAAAAGTCCTACTAAAATAATATCAAATCCAAAAAGTCCCAAAGTCAAACTTTTAATACCAAAAAGTTTAAAACTTAACGTTTTTTCTAACATTGTTAGAGTATGCAGTTTTATTTGAAAAGAAACTTATTTTTAACTTCAATTATTTTAATGATTCAATATTTAGATAAAATAATAATAATATTAATATTAAAAATAAAATTAATAATAATTAAAAAAACCAACACCAACAAATAACTTACTATTAATAATAACAATAATATTTTAAAAATTGCTATTATTATTGTTATTAATAATGTTATTATTATTAATAAATAATAATAATATTAATATTATTGTCATTAGTATCACTACTATGACTACTAATATTACTACCACAATTTCATAAAAGTGTAAATGTTAACTTTTTAAATCTTAGTATGAAAATATGAATTTTAGATTTTAGAGATTGAATAGTTGTTTTGGGATTATTGTGAAATGAAATTCGTAAATAGATATTTTGGTATTTAACACTAATGTTAACTAAGATAATAATATTACTATTATAATAATAGTATTATTGTTATAATAATAGTAGTAGTAGTAGTAGTAATAACAATAATAATAACAATAATAACAACAACAAAATAATAATAATAATAATAATAATAATAATAATAATAATAATAATAATAATAATAATAATAATAATAATAATAATAATAATAATAATAATATTCAATACAATTCGTCTCATCATTGTCATAATTGAAAAGAAAAATAAATTTTCATCAAAATGAAAGCTTTTAACATAATGGCGTTTGTAGATATGTTAAGTTTTGAACTTTTTAGTATTAAATTTATGTTTTTAGGACTTTTTAGATACAAAAATTATTTTTGCGTCTTTTTGGATATGAGAATTTCTTGGTGGGGGCTTTTTAGTATTTTCTCCTACAAAAATTAGAGGCTTTTTGGATATAAGAAATTTTTATTGAATTTTTTGGTATTTTGCCCTAAATCTTAACGACAAATACAATACCTTCAAGCTTGTTGCACCATTTTATTTATAACAAGAGATCGTGGCACACATAATGTGTGTGCATGTATACGCATATGCAATTATGTAGTTTATAATTTCAAATTAAATCGTAATTTGATCACCCTAATTTCATAGATTTTGCATTAAACTAACTTGACTTTTTTTACCTTAATTTAATTGTTATATTTGAAATTACATCTCATGTTCATCACGCCATCCATATTTTTGGATGTAAAGCTTAATAATTTTCTTTCCAACTTTTTACATCTCTCATTCTAAATTTAAACACAGCCACAACCACCACCGCTAGCCACCACACCCATTTAGTGTAATTCCAAATTTCCAATCCACCAGGACCACCACTAACCAGTAAGCACCACCACTAGCCTTGGCCAACTAATGGAATGAGTTTCCAAGCATTTGGAATTTGGTCCCCAGATCTGGTAGAGGGATAGGATTCAATTCATAATAATTTAATAATAGTGTCGGCTCGATTGTTGATTTTGAATGAATAAGAACAATAACAGCAACAACATGTATCAAAGCAGAGGTAGACGAGGAGACAGCAGCAGCTCAGAAGCGGCGATGAATCTGAGTCTGACCCACCTAACGATTTCTCACCCCTTCCGTTAAGAACAATAGCAGCAACAACACTTTTACTTGGAAATCAATTTTAGAGAAAGAGAGAGAGAGAGATAGAGAATGGAAACCCACTAAAAATAGGGATTGCATCAGATTCAATTGGGAGAGCGATGATCGAGAGTGATAAAATGATAATAGAATAGAAAAAGTGACTAGGGCGGTCACTTGACTGGAGTGTTCAAGTGATGACTCATAAGCTTCTGGGAATCTGGTCGCTTTGTAGACATGAAGGATCTGAGGTGGGACTGAGGCGTCGGAATCACTGGGAAACGGTGGTTGATGAGGGTGGTTGTGATGGTGGTGGGTAGCAGATGAGAGAAAAGAAAAGTAGGATAGAGAGAAGACCAAGGGATAATGGGGAAGCCATGAAAATGAAAAGGAGCTATTTTTGGGTGATTTGGAATGAGGGATTTTTATGGGTTTTCTGTGGTGCAAGATTATTGAGGTGGTAATTAATTGGATTAGTGATTATATTTGGAAAATGGAGTTACAGAGTTTGGAAATGGGTTATGGAGTCACGATATTGATCTCTAAATTTTGAGTTAAGAATGAATTTGTGTAGGGTTGTGAGAGAGACAGAGACAGAGAGACAGAGACAGAGATGGGGTTTGGTGGTGGTGAGGAGGAGGGGGTGGTGGTTGTTTTAATCAGGGAGATTGAATTAAGAGCAAGAACAACAAAGCTCCTCATTTGGGGAGCTTAACCTTCAATTTTTTTTATTTTATTATAAAAATGTCATTAAGCTTTCCACTTAAGCTCTCCAATAAAAATATTCTTTCAACAATGCACAAACTCCAACACTTTTATATACCTCATCATATTTATCTCCAATAATTTAATATTTTTATAAAAAAAGGTTAGAAATTTGAAAAATTCATGTAAATTTTTCTCGATATCCAAAATGAAACCAAAGTCTTTATTTGTAGGTAAAAATATTTACTTTAATACAGGGAAAAAAATATATTAAAAAAATATTTTTTATGGCTAAAAATTGACAAAAAAAGAAATTGGAGGAAAAGTAAACTTTAGTCAACTGGGAAGGAAGAGAGCAGCAGGAGGTGGCAGGACTTTTGCAGAAGCCGTCGGAAGCTTTTGGCCAAAATGGTTGTGTTTTGGCTTAATTTTTGACAAACGACTTCGTTTTGGCTTAAAAAAATTTGTTAGGCACAAGAGCTTATATTGCTCTTTGAATCGCTTTTTGCTTAATTAAGCATCCACAAGATCTTTTGTTGTTTTGAAAAATCTTAAAGAATCTCATAAGCTTAATATTAAGCACCTTTGTTATTTGTGGTCTAAGATGCTGTAAGTGGATGAGTTTAGGTTTTTTCGGCTTTAGTGAAACACCACTTACCTAATATTTTAGGCTTGTGCATCATTTACCTAAGGTAAGGGGTGTTTTAGATTTTTTGAAGATTTTCATCTTAGATTTTTAAAGGAAATAGCTTGAGAGATCTTATCTAATTTTTATAATACTATAGTGATTAAATTGAAAAAAATAATAATGCATAATTAGCTTAATTATGCATAATCCGTCATAATAGGATGATCAAATTACGATTTAAGTCTATCATTTAAAAAAAAAATTGAAATTTTCGAGATACATGAGAGTGGGGTCTTACGCTAAAAAAAAAAAAAAAAAAAACTCTTGATAGTTTTTTATACCCTTTCCTTTTGTAACACAAACGTTTATTTCGTGGCCTGTGGGTAGATCAAGAACAGTAACATACAGATTAAAAGTCAACTTTAAAAGAAAAAAAATGGACATCCAACCAAGCTGCAGTGTATATTTGTGGCAAATACATGTGTTGCCCTAATTGGGGGTTATCAATGATGGGGAAGTCGTGGACGTGGACGTGGAATAGGTTCTTCTCTATTGAGATGAACTTGCCCTGCTCGCGGTGGACTTACGGACGTGGACGTGGAATAGGTTCTTCTCTATTGAGATGAACTTGCCCTGATCCCGGTGGACGTATTACTTTTCTGTTTGGGTTCAATTGGGCCATGATGCGGTGGCGGTGGCGGTGATCCTTGTTTAGGCTTTGAAATACTTCCATTTCTGATGATGCTAGTCTACTTCTACAATCATAAATCAATTTTCTGAATTCGCTTTTGCAATCAAGAAAAGACCTTGATCTCCCGCCACAATCTGACATGAATAGAGAGATATCAGAAAAGATAGATTAGTCGACGATCAATTATTACAAAGATTCGAAATGAAACGTTATATGTATGAGCATCACAAAGTTGTCCTATATTAAATGAATAACAGTCCATTTGGTGAGATGGTAAGAGTTGAATAACAGTCCAATGAATGACCGATTTTTGACATTTTGAGCGTCTTGTCTCTAATTATAAATTAAGATCTAAATTGATCAAAAATAAAAACAAATTACTAAGACTACCAAATTACTAGTTACTAAAGCACATTATCAATGAAAATACCGACAAATTGTAAAGTTACATTTTCACGGAAAATACCAAAATTTAAATGAATAATTTTTATTTTCTTCGTAAAAAGTATATCAAAGCAATTTTTTTTGAATAATTTTTTTTTATTTTTTAATGAAGGGAATAGGTCTACCCAGTTATTAACAAAAAGTCAACTGATTGAATTTGCGAATGGACGAAATCTTCAAGATTATGTATGTCGAGACACTCGTACGATGACTATATTTTATTTATACAATAACAATCGGACCAAAGAAATGTTGTACGACGTTTATTCCTCTCAATTTTCAAAGTCTTAGAATGGTTTATGTATAAGCAAGAAATAATTACCTTGAAACACTAATAAACCACCGAAGGTTAGAAAGATGAGCAGTATCACCGCCACGAACCTTGCTCCCAATATGCAACTGGCCATGGATCTTCTTCACCTTCTTTTCTGCCTGCTGCCCCTTTGTGTAGTTATGTTTGAGTTAATATATGCTGTTTGTAAAAGCAAGGATATTTAACATGTCTAAATATGGTTTTATATACATTTTGGTCCCTCAACTTGGCACCATTTATTAATTTGGTGCTACATCTTTTACACTTTCTACTTGGGCCTTTGAACTTGATACGTTCGGTTAGTCCCTCACCTGATGTCTATCTACTCTGACGTTCAAATCTTAATATAATGACCAAAATGCCCTCTGTGGATGGTGACTTAGATTTTGGATGAACTGGGGAAACACTCTCTTCGTTTTGGGTAAAGAGTCTTTCTTTGAAAGTCAAACTTTTAAAAAAAAGATAAATTTAGTAGTTCATTAATAATAAAATAATATTTTTTAATTTTTGAAAATAAACTCTTTAAGTGAAACGTTTTAAAATAGAATAATGAATTATTTATTCAGAATCAAGGGAGTATCTCACTTTCTAAGTATAAAGATTCTCTCGCTTCAAATAAGATCTTTTTCTCATTTTTTAAAATTAGTTTTCAGATCTCAAATCTCAAACTCTCTTTTAAACATTTGTTTGATAAACATCCACTCTTCTCAAATCAAAATTACTTGGAGAGAGAGAGAATCCCACCATGGCCGCCATGGCATACTAATTCTTTCTTTCGTTTTGTTCAAAGCTCGAGAATGGTGTTCATAGTCGTCTCTGCTCCTCCTTTTTTAGCTTATTTGCCCTTCTACGTTCATGCCATCATTGTGCTTGTGGTTTCCAGGAGAGAGGAAAATGGACAAAGTTGATTTAAAGAAGAGAGGAAAATGGACAAAGTTGCAAACAAAACAGTTGTCTATCGTATTTTACATTTTATTTTTAGTTCTTTTAACTGGGTTTAATTTACACATTCACGCTTTAAAGTATAAGGGCACGTACCATGTTTTCTTTTAAATGGGTTCGATTCAATGCATGTCTTAATCTTCAATGGCTTATACCGTTTAATTTGGACATCCAGATTTGTTACTTTGTTGATTCGACCCAATTTTTGAAGATGAAGCCATTTATTGATGAATCTTAAAGAAGAGAGTTGAGAAATGAAAGAGACAATAGATAAGAGAGAAAGAGAGATATAAGCCAGGAAAGGAAAGTAGCCTACACAAAGGAAACGAGAACAAAGGAGAAAAATACACGATATAGAAACAATATAAGAGATAAATAATAGGCAAATGATATTACGAGTTAGAGTTTGTGATATTATTACGAGCTTTAGCATTAGAGCAGTTAGATGATTAAGTTGGTGTTAATTTGGAATGTTCATGTCATTACTTAAAAAGAGCATATTTGACTTAACGGCATATAGATCTTAGAAGATTTGATCTAACGACAGTAACACTCGAGTTTGTAATAATACCACAAGTTATAGCTCGTAATATCATACATCTAAATAATATACTCCCTCACTTCCTAAACAATTGTTATGCTTTCCTTTTTAACTCGTTTCAAAAATAAATAAATCGTGTTTCTAATTTTTTAAGGAAATACTTTTACCATTTTATTAGTGTTTTTTCTTCCTACTTTAATTATGATCATAAACAAAAGAGCGTTAAAGGATACACATATATTCATAATATAGTTAATTAGTTTTTTTTAATCTTTATACCAATCAAACATGACCATTATTTAATAACGAAAAAAATATATAAGAGAGATATTTCCCATCCCATCCGCCAGTTTTTCCCTCAAACGTTTAGTTCATATAGAATCCAAGTCACCATCAACTAAAGGCATTTTGGTAATTGTATTAAAATTTTAACGTCAGAGTGGACAGACGTCACATGAAGAACTAACTGTATGACCAGAAATCAAGTTCAAGGGCCAAAATAACGAGTGTAAAAAATGTAGCACCAAAACAATAAATGCTGTCAATCTCAGGGACCAAATTTTATATTAATAAACCTCTAAATAAAGAAGAGTATAATTTTCATACTTGACCTGGCTGTGTCCCGTAGTCTAATTAGAAGAAGAAGCCGAGGACTTTTTAATATCTGGCGAGCTTGACTATTTAACATATGGACTTTTCCCCCAATTTCCTAGAAAAATATAGGAAAAATTGTCAATTTTATTAAAACGTAATATAATATCAATTTTATTGTATTAATTTTTTCACCACGATTTATCATTTTAATTGTTTAGTCTATTTTTGCACTGCGATATATCAATGTTTGAATTGCGATACATCAATATTTGAACCGCGATACATCAATATTTGAACCGCGATACATTAATATTTACAATGTAATACATTAATCCAATATTTTTGCATCGCGATATAAAATCATAAATAACGAGACCATTTCCGCCACCTTCTTTTTCCATCTCCTTCGTCGTAAGCCTTCTTCTTTCTCCTCCTCCTCCTCATTCGTCTCCGTCTCTACTAAAAAATCTCAACTCAGCACAGATCCAATACAGTTTCGTATTTCTTAAATCAAAAATCTCTACAAGCCGATCCTCGCTTCGTTGCACAACAATGGTGATTTTTGAATCAAATGTGTTTGTCGGAGCTGTTAAAGAAGACGATGACATTTTCAGAACAATATTTCAAAAAGTGATTTTTTGCGATTAAAAAAAATAACTATGAACTTTTGCGGTTAGAAATTTTGGAAAAAGGACCTACCAAAATTTTACCCAAAAATATATAGTCCTCAACCTAGAAAATATTGGCTCCTATATTATATTACTATATTCCTTCGTCTCGATTTGACCACAGTACGGTAACAATTGTATGCTAGCAACATGTCAGTCGTGGCCCGCTAGCTTTTGATGAAAGGTATGTAATTAGATGACAATTGAAAACGTTTATGATAAAATCGGATGAAGTTGGTACAAAGGGAACGAGAAGAAAAAAAAAAGTAAAGCTATGATATCAAAATGATATTAACCCATTATTTGGTGCACATGATATGTTTTTTTTTTTAATAAAAATCAATTATTTATTTTAATAACTATTATTATAATACTTTTCAAATGTACATTGCGAAGAATAATATAGTTAGTTGAGGGTTAATGATATAAGATTTTATAGTTTATGTATAGTGGATAATAAGTTTTATGATAAAATGTGTTAGTAATTGGACTTGTGGTCCGATTATTTAGTTCCGTCCACATGAAATATATTTATATTATTATTAATTGGTTAATTAGTTTCCTAATCCAAATGAGTTTAGGATTGACTTAACCTACAAGAAATAAGTTTCTTGATAATAATGTAAATAGGGCAACAAAAGGGATAAAACCCTAAGACAAGAAAATACGAGGAACACGTCCTCTAGAGTTGGCCGCCCTCCTCTCTTCTCCTAAATCTATCTTACCAAAATACTCCCTCTAACCTAACCATCAAGAGACGTGGATTTGCGGAGTGAACCGGTATGGATATCCGTTCTCCGTGATATCAATCCGACGAGAGAGAATCGCAGGTTTGTAGATCGTGACATACGAAGATCGTAGCTCAAGCGAAATTCTTCCGCTTCACATAAAGTTCAAGTTCGCACAAGGTAATTTATATTTATTGTCTTGTTAACGAATTTGTATGATATATGTTTAGATATATCATTCATTGGTATCAGAGCATATATGCTTTATTGCTCGTATCGTTATGCCATGAATCGCGTGCTTTTGTTTTTGAGTTTGTTTAAAAGTTTTACTCGATAATGAAATAAATGAGTTTTATTATTTTATGTGTAAAACTTTTTTATTTTCGAGAAAAAATTTATATGTCTGAGTTTCCCTACGACGAGGCGAACAACATACTAAATTCTCGTTGAATTCCGTTGGGTATTTTTTAAAATATCGCAAACCCAAGTTTTATTGAAAATTGATTTTTCCGAAACTTTGCATGCTTTTATGACCTATTTATGTTCTGTAAAATCGTGATTTTATGGACTGTACTTGTAGTACTCCGCGAGGGCTTTTTAACGACATATTATATGCTTAATTTGGACTTAAAATGAACGTTTTATGGCCTCGCGAAGTTGGCTCTTTGCGAATCGATTTTTTGGGGTAAAAATTGACATAAAAAACGAAGCCCACTCTTGGCCTCGATATACGTGCCTTTTGTGGCACTCCTTTCGATGTAAAAAGTACACCACTGAAAAGTACTCGATGAAACGAGTCCAACGCCACCGTCCGTGAGATCATCAGACCACCGGAGGGCGGCGCGTGGAGCTCAATTGCCGACCAGGCGCGTGGAGACGGCGTGAAGGAATGCCAGTCAACCGTTGACTGGTCAACAGTCAACGCGTTGACTTCCACATCATTAGTGGGGCCCATTTCAGAAAGTCAATTTTACTGACGTCATCAGTGACGTCAGCCCTGCCACGTCAGCCCTAGGCCCAGTCAGCCTCCCAGGAAGCCCACACGCGCAGGTGGCGCGTGCAGTGGTTCTGTGATGAATTTTGAAAAATGGCCGGCGCGTCTGGACTAATTTTGGCCTTTTGAGTCCAATGGTGGCCTTTGTTTTGATCAATTCAGCCTGTAAATATTTGTTTTTACTTTTTTCGTGTATAAAAACATGTTTTCTGATTTTTTAAAAATTCAAAAATAATATCCAGGGGCTTTTTTGTCATTTTGTGACTGTTTAGGGCTGTTTGGGACTGTTCTGGAATTTTTTAAAATTCTTTGTGAATTATAAACTATTTTTGGTACTGCTCACTTCTCTTAACGGAGAGGTTGGGTGTTCGAATCTCACTAGAGACACCCTGGACTTTATAACTCTCAGTAGAGAGGTCGGGTGTTCAAGCCTCTTCAGAGGCATCGTTGTTGTTAAAGCCTTATCCAAAGGCCCCATTTAGCTACTCACCTATCTTAACGCAGAGGTTGAGTATTCAAGCCCTACCAGAGGCACCCTGGGACTTAACTACTCTCAACCGAGAGGTCGGGTGTTCAAAGCCTCACCAGATGCACCATTTGTTCGAGCCACACCAAAGGCATCATATATATATATTTGTAGCCTTTCAAGGCATTAACAAAAAATATTAAGGGTTGGGGTACGGTCTATGTCCCCTCCAACCTTTTGCAAAAAAAAAAAAAAAGAAGTTATTTTTAGCATATTTAATTGTCGTTTTGGGCTCTAAAATTGCGATTGAGATTATACGAGACCCAATAAATTTATTTTCAGTAGTGAAAATTTTATGTACATGATATGTGCTTGATGGATTTGTTCTATCTTATTTCTTTTGTTTAAATCATCAATTTATGAATATTTTCACGTTGTGCATACTTTGGTTGTGATTATGAGCCTCGCGGATTTTCCCTCCTTACATGTATGATGTGATTATATTTAGGAATTGATTTTTTAGAACAAAAGTGAATCAAAATATACATATATGTTTATGTCTTATTTTTGCAATAAATTGTAGTGAAATGGCTTCTCAGAATGTAATCGCTGACCTTAATAAGGGTGAGAAATTGGATGGCTCAAACTATAGTGTTTGGCAAAGGAAAATCACGTATTTGCTAAACGAGCAAGAGGTTCTGGATAACCTAGATACTGTGATGGTAGAACCAGAGATGAGTAATTTGACCATCGCCCAGCATCGCTAGAAAATGCAGGAATTCCTTGAATGGAAAAAGAAAGATCGATGTGCACGCTTTACTATGCTGAGTAGCATGCATAATGATCTGATTGGCGAGTTTGAGGATTGCCTTTCTGCTAAACAAATGTGGGACCACATTAAGCGCATTTATGAGAATACTTCTACTACAAAGTTAAGGACTTTAACTTACAAGTTTGAAAGCTATAAGATTGACCAGAAACGTAACATTCTTGAACAACTACGTGAGATGTATGGAATGATTCGTGATCATAAAGCTGCTGGTTTTGTCTTATCTGATGAACAACAAGTTCAAGCGGTGATTCGTTCACTGCCTGATTCTTGGAGTGGTTTGAGGTGTATCTTGACTCATATAGACTCCATTCAGACTTTTGCAGATGTATCTCGCCATGTTGAGCTTGAGGCTGAGTGTCATGAAGCGAATCGCGCGATAAGTGCTGTGACTCATGATCTTGCCCTTGTTTCCCTTGAGGGTCCGCGCAAGCCACACAGGCAACGCAAGAAACAAGCTAAAGGCAAGAAGACTCAGAATTTGGCCCCCAAAAGTGACAAGATTACTAAACGTCGAAGAGGCAAAAAGAATATTGCTAAGCAGAAGTGCTACAACTGTGGTGCCGTGGGTCATTTTGCTCGGACTTGTCCTGAGCCCAAGAAAGTATCCCTTAATCCTATCTCCATGCAAAGTTGTGTTTGCTCTTATGTTTTATTGGCTGACTCTCTCCCTGTGTGGATTGTAGACTCAGGCTCAACCAAACATGTGACGAGGGATCGAGAAGGATTTGTAGATTATCGAAAAGTTCCTGCGGGTACAAGAAGAATTTTCATGGGAAACAGTTCGTCTGTTGAAGTCAAAGGAGTTGGCTCATACCAACTTCAATTGCGGAGTGGACACACATTGACTCTTCATGAAGTTCTTTATGCACATGGAATTCGACATAATCTATTATCAGTAGTACAATTGCTAGGACATGGATATTCTTTTAATTTTAGTAATGATCACGTGGATATTTGTTTTGGTGATGAGACTTTGGGACATGGTTCTTTGTCAGATAATTTCTTTAAATTAGATTTGTTGGATTCCCATAATTCTTCTGTTTATTCTTCTTCTTGCATGGTTTATGATGATTCTAATTCTGAGTTATGGCATGCTAGACTTGGACATATAGGAAAAGATAGGATGACTAGATTGGCTAGAGAAGGCCTATTGGGGTCTCTCAGCAAAGTCAACATACCCTTGTGTGAATCTTGTTTGGCAGGAAAAGCTTGCCGAAAGCCTTTTGGTAAGGCAAAAAGAGCTACACATCCATTAGAGTTAATCCATTCAGACATTTGTGGACCAATGAATGTTAAGGCACGTCATGGAGCTTCCTATTTTCACACTTTTATCGATGACTATACACACTATGGTTATGTTTACCTTATTTCTCACCGCGATGAAGCTCTCAAGTGTTTTGAGCACTTTCTCGCAGAGGTTGAGAATCAAAAGGATAAAAGCTTAAAAACTTTTAGAACTGACCGGGGCCGTGAATATTTATCTGATCAATTTAAAGAATTGTGTGAGAAAAAGGGAATCGCCGAAGCAGTTGACAATTCCTAGAACTCCGCAACAAAATGGTGTTGCAGAACGAAGGAATCGAACATTGTTGGAAATGGTTAGGTCGATGATGGCACATGCCAACCTCCCAATTTCGTTTTGGGGGGATGCGCTAATGACTGCCGCCTACATACTTAACCGAGTGCCTTCTAAGTCAGTTCCTACAACCCCTTATAAACTCTGGAAAGGTGAGAAGCCTGGGCATCTTATCCTTGGGGTTGTGCAGGTTATGTCCATAGTACCTCCAATAAGTTTGGAAAACTAGGCCCTAGAGGAAACAAGTGTGTTTTCATAAGGTATTCGAGATACCTCAAAGGGTTATGTTATGTACGGTGGAAAACGGCGTAGGAATGACCGAATCGAGTCGCGCTGCGCAATGTTGATTTCATTGAGAATGATTTCCCGATAGGTGAAGTTAGGAAAGACTTTGAACTTTTTGAGATGGAAGAAGAACACATGACATCTTTTGGCGAAGGTGGGGAATTGCCTCAACCTAATCCTACGGTACAACATGAGGTTGAACCTATGGAAGTCGCCAATGAGAGTCAAGGTGATCTTCATCCGAGTGGGAGTACGGATTCTAGTGGGAGTCCGATACTAGAGCGAAGAAGTAAAGCGATAAATATACCTCGTCGTTGATTCGCGATCGAAGGAATCTTTCTAACTACTTCTTTCAATTCTAGTGAGCCTACATCGTTCAAAGAAGCCCTTTCTTTACCTACAAAGCAATGAATGGATGACTGCAATGGAAGATGAAATTTCTCTATGAAAAAGAATCGGGTTTGGGAGTTAGTTGATTCTTGCAAGGTCGCAAGACTATTGGAAACAAATGGGTTTTCAAAGTCAAGCAAATGGCAGATGGATCAATTGACAAATATAAGGCACGTCTTGTGGAGAAAGGCTTTACCCAAAGAGAGGGTTTAGACTATGAGGAGACATATTCTCCCCTGTGGTGAGATTTTCCTCTGTTCGCCTAATCCTAGCGATAGTAGCACACATGGATCTAGAACTTTATCGGATGGATGTTAAACCGCATTTCTCAATGGAGAACTAGATGAAGAGATCTATATGACTCAACCGTAGGGTTTTGAAGTCAAGGGACAAGATCGCAAAGTGTGCCGACTCAAACGCTCCATCCATGGTCTCAAACAATAAGATCTTGATTATGTCATTATATGTTGATGACATCCTAGAAATTTAGGCAGTGGTATATTCTCTTTCATCAAGCGATAACCTCAATTGGCTTTGTGATGATTGAGGAAGACCACTGTGTATGTTAAACGATCCAAGAAAAAGATCTTGATTATGTCATTATATGTTGATGACATCCTACTAGCTGGGAATGACACGGAGATGATAAATGCCACCAAAGAGTGGTTGTCTGCGCTTTTCGATATGACAGACTTGGGTGAAGTAAGATATGTGCTTGGAGTAATAGTCAATAGGATGGATTCGAAAAGATTTCTCGGTTTGTCCCAAGAGACTTACATTAAGAAAGTTATCAAACGATTTGGCATGACTAACTCAAAACCCGTTGTCACTCCAATGGAAAAAGGATGTGTCCTTAGTACAAACCAATGCCCTAAGAATGAAGAAGAGAAGAAGAGAATGTCTACGACTCCATATGCGAATGCAGTAGGAAGCTTGATGTATGCTATGGTGTGTACTCAGCCTGACCTATGCTTTGCAGCTGGGATGTTGAGTCGATTCCAAAGTAATCCTGGACCTCAACACTGGATGGCAGTGAAGAGGGTTCTGCGTTACTTGGTGGGAACCACAAATTTAACCCTATGTTACCAAGGTGGGGATGTGAGCTTGAAAGGTTTCACTAACGCGGATTGGGCTGGAGATGTAGATGGTTATAAATCTACTTCGGGCTACGCTTTCCTCCTTGGTGGCGGAGCTATCTCTTGGAGTAGCAAGCGACAGACTAGCACCGCCCTATCTACGATGGAGTCAGAGTACATGGATTGCTCAGCTACGGTTCAAAAAGCTGTATGGTTGAGGAGTTTTCTTCGGCATCTCGACGTTACGACGCATGTGGATCGTCCTGTAGTCATTGCTTGTGATAGCATGGTTGCTTTAGGTTACACTAAAGATCCCAAGTATTATGGGAAGACGAAACACATTAACATCAAGTATAATTTCGCTAGAGATGTGACGACCTGACCCGAATTTCCATACGAAATCCCAAGGTCGTTCCGTCAAGACAAGCTAAGAGACAAACAAGCACCTGCTAAGCATAATGGTGCGAGTCAAGAGATGAGTGTAGACACCCCAATTTCGTACGCCTGGTATGTGACATGACATAAAATATCAAGACCTGTTAAAACATTAACAAATGTCAAGTTACAGGGTCAAAAGTGCAAAAGGACAAAGTAGGATGCGCAAAAGGACGAATTGCAGGGACTAAAGTGTTCAAAAATGACAAGGTTTGAAAAATTAGGCATGGCTACCCATCAAAATGGGCATGGCACCCAAAACTAATAGGCATGGCGCCTAATTTGCCTTCTCAACCACTGTTCATCCAATTTCTGCCGTAAAATGCAATTCGTCCAACGCAAGGTACAATCAAATGAAGCAAAGAAAGAGAAATGGGCATGGCTCCCATATGATTTGGGCATGGCGCCCAAAATGCTATATAGCAGCGCCCAAACTGCTTTCCTTCAGCGCAAACTTGCCGTAAAACACAACTCGTTCAGCGCAGTGTACCACCAATTGATGCGTTTGAGAAAATTGTTAATTCCGCCGATGTCCCTATTTCCTCCTATAAATAGAGGCATCCGACTCCTCATTTCACACAGAAATCCTTCGCAAAGCTTCTTCGCGTTCTCGTTACGCTGGAGAATTAGAGAGCGGTGCGAGATAGTGAGAGATCACCTCCAAAGCCTCGAAACCCTGCCAAACCTCCGCCAAACACAAATCCAACCGGTAGAAGTGTACCTAGCCCCCGCCTAGGTATCCACCCCTTTTCCCCGGTCCAAAAATCGTGGATAGAGCAGTTGCTCTGCCCGATTTAAAAGGCCAAATCAGCCAAGAGTAAGCCGTTACTCTGCCCGATTTCAGCCTACCTCAGTCAAACAAACAACCAGAAACAAACAGTTACCCTGCCCCGATCCCGAGGCCAAAAAGTAACTTTCAGAGCAGTCACGCTGCCCAAATTCACACAACACACAACACACAACTTCAACTTCAAACCGTAAAAAAGACTCTCTCCCCGAGGAGGCGAGCACACCTCTACGCTGCTTGTAAGTTTTTATTGTTAAGTTTTTCATTTCCATGTAATAGTATTATTTCCAGGCCGGCCCAATGTATCCATATAAGCAGTTGTGCTGCCCAGATTTAATTAGGAAATAGTACTAAATGTAGCCGTTATTATGGCAAAATGTTTTTAGATAAGTTTGTATTTATTTACTTCATGTATTCAATAAAGTTTTTATTTGTAAATCTACTAGCCTTTGTGCCCGTGCCCATGGCACGGCGCGAGAAGGAAGAATAAATCAATATATATTTTAATCATGTTTCAAAAAGAGTCTAAAATTGTGTTTTATATATTTTTCATTAAATAATTAAAAATGTATTAAACAATAAAAAAATGGTCTTAACAACATTCTTGGATATATCGACATTTATTCGAATACTGACACGTCCCATAATTGAGAACGATGTATTAAAAAATATATTAAAAATTAAAATAAAAACAGTAATAAAAACAATTTTTTCTTTTAGAGTGGTTTTAACAAAATAAAAAAAACGAACATATTTTGTAAGAAAAACTCAATAAGGGTTGTGCTAGGAATAAATTACAGCCCGTGCCCGTGCCCGTATCCGTGCCCATGGCACGACACGAGTAGGAAGAATAAATCAATATATATTTTAATTATGTTTCAAAAAGAGTCTAAAATTGTGTTTTATATATTACAGCCCGTACCCGTGCCCCAATAGATTAACTTGGGTGCTCCTCGAGTAGGTGCTAATAATATCATGTACCACTCTTTTGTATCTTTTCACGCATTACTAATTAGAATGAGACATGTGGCTTATTTTCGTGATAGATTTTTAACGTCTTTAAGCTAATGAGTTTGGAAAAAAAAAACAAATTAATTTAGATTTTGATTACAGAAAAAAATAGCTTTTGTTTGTTGATGAATTTACAATAAATTTTTTTAATTAGTACTCCTAATATTTTCGAAATCAAATCTAAATAATTTTTTTATTTTTTTTCTTCACCTCAACAAGAATCTTCTTTCCAAAAAAATCACATACATATCTTAATTTTAAACTGTAAAAGGAGGAGAAACCCATTGGAATTGGAAGACGCGAACGGCCGGAGAAACACTCGAAAAGAAAAGAGGAGTTGTAGTTGTATAGGGAGAGGGGGACGCAGAGGACCGTTTGATATAAAGTAAAATAATCAATCTCAGCCGTTTGATATAAAGTAAAATAATATAAAGTAAAATAATCAATCTAAGCCGTTTGATATAAAGTAAAATAATCAATCTCAACCGTTCTTTATCCCACTGAGCTCTATTGTATAATAGATTATTTCCGGTCCGGTTCAATATCAATATATAAGCAGTTATGCTGCCCAGATTTTGTTAGGAAATAATACTAAATGTAGCCGTTACTATGGCCAAATATTGTCAAGTATATTTGTAATTGTTTGTAAAAGAGTCTGTTGCAAGTCCGTAAATAATATAAATGTAATGGATGTATTTGTAGGCAGTTAATGCTTTATTTATCAGTTTAATAAATATAACAAAAATCATACTTTAGCCAAAAACCGTTTTGAGACCGAAAGGGCGAGTTGGGTGCCTAGCACCTTCCCAACTCGTAACTTAGCCTCCGAACCCGTTTTCTTCATCTCTGGTTTTCTTTTTCTGGTTTTGCTTTATTTTTGCCTTAAAATAAAGATGACGACTCTAAAAACATTTTGGATCCAGTGGGGCCTCGCAACATCTTTCATTGCACTTTCACGTTCTCCCCTAAAAAAGGGAGAATGCGAATGGAAAGGTGATGTATTCCTATGTCCTGGTATCCCCTAAACAAGGGATAACTTGACGTAGAAAACCCAAAGCACTCATAGTGATCCGAAATAGGCCATAAGGCTATTTTCATAAAATCCATAGTGGGGCGCCGCAAACACTTTCTTTGCACTTTCACGTTTTCCCCTAAACAAGGGAGAATGAGAATGGAAAGGTGATGTATTCCTATGTCCTGGTATCCCCTAAACAAGGGATAACTTGACATAGAAAACCCATAGCTCCCATATTGGATCAAAAATCCACTAAAGGCAACCGAGGCGCATTCCAACGCTATTCGACAAAGACTCCTCCCGCACTTTGATTTCGATCTCCCTAAACAAGGGAGGTGGAACGGGAGTAGTGGATGTCACCGCATCCAGACGGCGCACCCCTATCCAAGGGCGCGGGCGTGGGAGCACCCATCCCTGAACCCACAAGGGCGACTACTGGGAGATCGTTTTTTATTTTAATAAATAAAAATGGAGGGCTAGACTCATTAACCAAAACTTTTTTTTTCTTTTGTTTCTGGCTAAAGTATGCTTGTTATATTAATTTAAAACAGTCTAATATTGCGTTCATTTAACATCCGTGTCTATATTTGTGAATATGATCCTCCATCTTGCAGCAGTTTCATTTCAAACACTGTTACAGATATACTTGAAAATATTCGTATTTTTCAAAAAAAAAAATATATATATATATATATGTATATATATATTATATGATATATATATAGTTTTCGTTTTATTTCCGGGCAGCACAACACAAGGGCCGGGGCTTTATAAAAAAAAATAAAAAATCTTTTCATTTTCGGCCTTATATTATTTTATCCTGCTTTATTTTTCATTATGCAAAATATATATGTATATATATATATTCATTCTGTCATTTTATTTTGGGGATTAGGACTCATTTTCTAAAAATAAATAGATTCCCCGCTTTTCTTTCTATTTCTTGATGATATGCTTGCTTGCTTGCGCATAAGCTAAAAAGCCGAGAAAATCCATACATAACAGCAAGACAGACTATATCTGTTTTATTTTCTATTTCTATATCTGAAAAAAAAAAACTATTTTTGCTTTTTAGATACCGCACACACGGGCACATGCATATAAATATATTCCGAACTGCTACCCTATACCATGACCAGTCTACCCCCTGCATAAACCAACGTTAGATTTGCATATAGATTTTCAGGACACTTCAAAGACCGACCGATTTTTGCATTTTAAATTGTGGGTCAGTCCCAGTCAAAAAAAATGTGCGCAAGTTAAAAAATATATATATATATGCGCAAGTCAAAAAAAAAAAAAGAAATGCGCAAGTCAAAAAAAAAAAAAATATATATATATAAATAAATAAATAAATAAATATATATATATATATATATACACTGGGGCTGACTTATTATTTTCTAATGCTCAACCTAGATCATTTCGAATGGTGGATCCCGGAAAGAGTATAGGCCCTTCGCCTGGGATCAGTCCGATCTCGGGGAGTCGAAAGGCAGGTGGAATACGTTGGTCCTATACTCTGGAGAAAGAATCAATTGTTCCAGGAAAGTCCTGAGACTATCAAAATTAAGCAGGTGCTTATCCGGTCATTTTGTAGGGAAAATAAATAATAATAAAATATACTAATAAAGACACGCTGTACTCCAAGCCCAGAAAAGCCTTCAGCCAGCCTTCTGATACCAAACCCATTTTCCCAGAAATCTGGCCCGAATTTGGAAAGGCGTAGAGACAAGATCTTGGCGATTGATACGGAATCAAGTGCGCAGATCGATCGAGGGTATCGTAAACAGATCGCATCAAGGGCGAGAAGCGATTCGTAGGGTACAGATCCGCACAAGCGGATGGCGGCAATAGAAAGTGAGCAATCCGCTATGGGTACGTATGAGGGGGCTCCTCCGAGGTATGCTCCGACTCAAAGAATGCAGAAGTTGGCTAGACCAAAATTTGGGTGCAACTAGTGGCCGATCAATAATGAGCCAAATGGCTAATCTGGTACAAAGCTTGAAATCCAATGGTGAGGTAATTTCTTCCCCTGCAGTTCCCCAAGAAGCATCAACATCACATAAACTTCCAAACCCAAACACTCAACCAAACACTAACCCACCAAACACTGCCATCACTCCAAATCCTAACCCTCCACCAACTCCCTACTACCCAAATGTCAACCCTTAGTCATCCTACCCTCCATATCCTCTCCCAAACACCAACATTCCCCAGAATCCAAATGACCTCCCTTTTCCCATGAACAACCCACTCCAAAATAGCCCACATATGGATCCCCAGAGCTATAACCCGTCAGGCCAAGTTACTACCTACTTATCTCCTGATGATCCTGGCCATCCCAACCGAAACCATCCAAAATCCATATCCAAACCCAAAACCCCGTACTCCCCAACAGGTATCCACCTATCCCAAAATCCACCGTACCAAAATCCATCAAATTTCAGGCTCAATCCATATCCACCGGCCCAAAAACCATCCAGCTCAAAATCCCTACAACGCCAGAATCTCTATCCAACCCAAAATCCATATCCAGCTCAAAATCCCTATACTGCCCAGAATCTCTATCCAACCCAGAATCCATATCTAGCTCAAAACCCATATCTAGCTCAAAACCTATATCCAGCTCAAAATCCATGTCCCGCTCAGAATCCATACCCAGTTCAAAATCCGACTCAGGATCCATACCCTGCCCAAAATCTCTACCAAACACCACGGCCAATTTAAATCAACCCTTGACCTTCCAAAATCCCGCCAAAGCATATACCTAAACCAACTCCCCACCACCAAAATGGAGGCCGACATGGAAAACATGAAAACTATGATGCTCAAACTGCTCAACAAAGGGGAATTTTCCACGAGGCCTCGGCATTACAACCTTCAAAGCATCGCCTTCAAATTCAAAATGCCCGACATAGAAAAGTTCGACGGGACCGGATGCCCTATATCCCATCTAAAGTCCTACTCCACTGGTATGCAGTCAAGGGGAGCTAGCTTTGAAGCTATGGCTTCCAATTTCCATCTCACCCTAGTAGGGGTCGCAAGCAATGGTCGATGTTGTCGACAAGAAGCACTCAATACGGACCGATAGCCGAAGAATTCCTTGAAAGGTATAAAGACAACACTAGCCCGTAAAATAAAAGAGACCTCGAGTCGCTGCACCCAAAGGGAAAAAGAAACATGTGCCGAATTTGCGCAAGTGGAAACGAAAGTTGGCCTGCATTGATGCACTGATCCGGCCGAGTCATGCCTGATGTTCATCAAAAACCTCCACCATATACCTGAACATGCGTATCTCCCTTATAGCAGCCTTTAAAGAAGTGGTGGAGATAGGGGTTCGTATTGATGAAGATATACGACCGGCAACTAAAAGTCAATACACCCTCCAGCTTCTTTCCGATACTCTAAAGGAAAGACACCAGACCAAAGACCAAACCGTCAACATGGTAGAGATGCATCTTCCACTTTTCCTACTCAAAACTATAGTGCTACTCCATGGTCCTATGGATCGACAGTCCGTCAACTCTCACTGAGGGAATAATGGCCCAAACAAATTTCAGAGGCCGAATCGTGGTCAATCAAGCATTGATGACAGCAAGCTCCTCTCGTCTGATATTACAGTGCTAATGGCTCGTGAGTATTGAAGCCTTTGGAAAACTACAGCCACCAAACCCCCCGCCTCGACAACCGGAACCATGCAAGATCGCGAGTATCATCGCCACAAAGGTCACCTCACCGACAGATGCTATACACTCAAACATGCTATCCAGATTTGATAGATGACAAGGTGAATGAAAAACCTCCCCGGACCAAATACAATAATAACCCTCTACCTCAAATCAACATGATTGAGGTTGATGAAAATCACTGCGCTCCAAGTTCAAAAATTAGCCACCCATTACCATATTCCTTCCCTTTCTCTCCATCTACATCCATAAAAGAGCCTAGCTGCAATATGCTCTCTCTGGGACACTATCCCGGGTAGCCAAAATACTTGCAACATCGAAAAGCCACTTGTCGGTGGGATGTTAGCCACCTTACTAGATCTGGCCGAGCCTACCAACCAACCTCGAAAAAGGTGACCACCTCAGAAAAGA